>JAMDYH010000238.1:0-17241 GCA_023658055.1 Thaleichthys pacificus | reverse complement strand
GAGAGGAGCGTCAGGGTTTTAAAGGGAAAGGCAGTATAGAGAGAGAGAGAGAGAGAGAGAGCCTTGGATTGTCAAATACCAAATCTGGAACATGAATAAGTAGCCTATGGTTGTCAAAGTATTTCGTCCGGCAAACCAGCATGGCATGGACAGATCTCGTCAGATCTCGGAAGCTAAGCAGGGTTGGTCCTGGTTAGTAGTTGGATGGGAGACCGACCGACCGCCTGTGAATACCAGGTGGTGTATGGTATGCTCTTTTGCTCACTCACTTAGAAACAGAAATCTTGCAATATGCACAAGTAGTCCTTCATGAAAGGGGCTGGAAGCTGTTTTCATTTTGCCGAGAGAGAGAGACCACCTTGGATTGTCAAATACCAAATCTGGAACATGAATAAGTAGCCTATGGTTGTCAAAGTATTTCGTCCGGCAAACCAGCATGGCATGGACAGATCTCGTCAGATCTCGGAAGCTAAGCAGGGTTGGGCCTGGTTAGTAGTTGGATGGGAGACTGACCGACTGCCTGTGAATACCAGGTGGTGTATGGTATAGCTCTTTTGCTCACTCACTTAGAAACAGAAATCTTGCAATATGCACAAGTAGTCCTTCAGGAAAGGGGCTGGAAGCTGTTTTCATTTTGCCGAGAGAGAGAGAGAGAGAGAGAGAGAGAGAGAGAGAGAGCCTTGGATTGTCAAATACCAAATCTGGAACATGAATAAGTAGCCTATGGTTGTCAAAGTATTTCGTCCAGCAAAACCAGCATGGCATGGACAGATCTCGTCAGATCTCGGAAGCTAAGCAGGGTTGGTCCTGGTTAGTAGTTGGATGGGAGACCGACCGACCGCCTGTGAATACCAGGTGGTGTATGGTATGCTCTTTTGCTCACTCACTTAGAAACAGAAATCTTGCAATATGCACAAGTAGTCCTTCATGAAAGGGGCTGGAAGCTGTTTTCATTTTGCCGAGAGAGAGAGACCATCTTGATTGTCAAATACCAAATCTGGAACATGAATAAGTAGCCTATGGTTGTCAAAGTATTTCGTCCGGCAAACCAGCATGGCATGGACAGATCTCGTCAGATCTCGGAAGCTAAGCAGGGTTGGGCCTGGTTAGTAGTTGGATGGGAGACCGACCGACTGCCTGTGAATACCAGGTGGTGTATGGTATGCTCTTTTGCTCACTCACTTAGAAACAGAAATCTTGCAATATGCACAAGTAGTCCTTCAGGAAAGGGGCTGGAAGCTGTTTTCATTTTGCCGAGAGAGAGAGAGAGAGAGAGAGAGAGAGCCTTGGATTGTCAAATACCAAATCTGGAACATGAATAAGTAGCCTATGGTTGTCAAAGTATTTCGTCCAGCAAACCAGCATGGCATGGACAGATCTCGTCAGATCTCGGAAGCTAAGCAGGGTTGGTCCTGGTTAGTAGTTGGATGGGAGACCGACCGACCGCCTGTGAATACCAGGTGGTGTATGGTATGCTCTTTTGCTCACTCACTTAGAAACAGAAATCTTGCAATATGCACAAGTAGTCCTTCATGAAAGGGGCTGGAAGCTGTTTTCATTTTGCCGAGAGAGAGAGAGAGAGAGAGAGAGACCACCTTATATTGTCAAATACCAAATCTGGAACATGAATTAAGTAGCCTATGGTTGTCAAAGTATTTCGTCCGGCAAACCAGCATGGCATGGACAGATCTCGTCAGATCTCGGAAGCTAAGCAGGGTTGGGCCTGGTTAGTAGTTGGATGGGAGACCGACCGACCGCCTGTGAATACCAGGTGGTGTATGGTATGCTCTTTTGCTCACTCACTTGGAAACAGAAATCTTGCAATATGCACAAGTAGTCCTTCAGGAAAGGGGCTGGAAGCTGTTTTCATTTTGCCGAGAGAGAGAGACAGAGAGACCACCTTGGATTGTCAAATACCAAATCTGGAACATGAATAAGTAGCCTATGGTTGTCAAATGTATTTCAGTCCGGCAAACCAGCATGGCATGGACAGATCTCGTCAGATCTCGGAAGCTAAGCAGGGTTGGGCCTGGTTAAGTAGTTGGATGGGAGACCGACCGACCGCCTGTGAATACCAGGTGGTGTATGGTATGCTCTTTTGCTCACTCACTTAGAAACAGAAATCTTGCAATATGCACAAGTAGTCCTTCATGAAAGGGGCTGGAAGCTGTTTTCATTTTGCCGAGAGAGAGAGAGAGAGATGAGAGAGAGAAGAGAGAGAGAGAGAGAGAGAGACAGAGAGACCACCTTGGATTGTCAAATACCAAATCTGGAACATGAATAAGTAGCCTATGGTTGTCAAAGTGTTTCATCTGGCAAACCAGCATGGCATGGACAGATCTCGTCAGATCTCGGAAGCTAGGCAGGGTTGGGCCTGGTTAGTAGTTGGCTTCTGGAAGACCTCTCATTCTGCCCAGACTTTGTTATAGTCCAAGCTCTCCCAGATCCAAAGCCCATCATCACTAATGATACTGGAATTCCCCCTCTGGGTTCATAAAGTACTTACCAAGCTACCACTAGTATTAACAAGGCTTGATGTATATCTACAATGGAACTTTCTACAGGGACCTGGGTTCGAATCTGGCCTGGGCCCTTTCCTGCCTGTCTTTCCTTCAGTCTCTCCCTGTACTTCCTGTCACCTAAACAATCACCCTAATAAAGCCTGAAAGTGCCTCAAACTAATCTGGAAAAAGAAAAAGACAAAAAAAATCCCCACTTTTTACTTTTGTAACGGAACATCAGTGTAAGTATGACCGAACCGGTACGAAGCTGGCAGCTCTCGTGGTGTTGTGTTTCTGAAAGTGGCACCCTCAGCGTGGACCGAGTGCAGCTGCCCTCGCGCTGCTCAGCTGCCCTCACACCGCTCAGCTGCCCTTCGGACAAGTGAGGAGCGCCCTGGTTTTATCGTAACACGCCTCATCTCTCTCTCTCTCTCTCTCTTTCTCTCTCTCTTTCTCTCTCTCTCTCTTTCTCTCTCTCTTTCTCTCTTTTTCTCTCTCTCTTTCTCTCTCTCTTTCTCTCTCTCTTTCTCTCTTTCTCTCTCTTCTCTCTCTCTTTTCTCTCTCTCTCACTCTCTCCCTCTTTCTCTCTCTCTCAGTTTAGAATCATTCTAAAGGACAAAAAACACAGACACTGAGAGCCAAGTTTGTCCTCGTTACACTTATGATTTGCTCTGGTGTTTCACACTAACTGACTTTCAACTAGAAAGATCTTTTAGGGTTCGCGAGGTATAAACCAGAGATGAATAACTCTTCAATAAGCTAGTTGCACTACAAAAGGAAAATATGAACAGTTGACAGAGGATTGAACCCTAGCTGAGGATAATTTAAGTACAGGACCTCTTTTATATGTAGAAAGTACTGTCTGAGGGATAAAGAGAATCAGCAGTAGAGAGGGATGAAAGATTCTGCTACTTTCGCAGACAGCTGCCTGCCTATATGGTGAGTGTGTGTGTGTGGGTGTATGTGTGAGGGTGTGCATACTGTGTACGGGGATTAAACAAATGCCTAGAGATGTGTGTGTGTGTGTCTGTGCATGTGTGTGCATGCATACTGTATGCAGGGATCAAAGGCATGCCTCTAGATATACAGAGACCTTGCAGGCCGCTGCCACCATAGAGGCACCATCCCTATTAAAAACCTCAGCAACACCACCCACAGCACCCTGTAGAGGGACAGGGGGAGCCAGTTGTCAGACGAGGAGAGACACACTGCTGTTGTGGAGTTTGTTTTCCTAACTTGCCTGGAGGTTCCCTAGCAGAAAAAAAGAATGCTTGAATCTAATTTAAATGTATTAAATGAGAACCTTAATATGTCAATGTATCTAAGTTCTTATACTTTGTAAGTATACCTTAAGTGTTATATTTTTTCGCTTGGAGTGTTTAAAGATGCCTTATCCTCCTACAGACTCAGCGATCACTGTGTTTACTTGTTATATGTATACTGTAAGAGAGTTTAGGTTAGGAGAGGGGAACTCACCTGCTGTCTGGAGGCTGGCCTCAAGACAAGATGACCCTGGCTCCTGGACTGTGAGGAGAGAGAGAGAGAGAGAGAGAGAGAGAGAGAGAGAGAGAGAGAGAGAGAGAGAGAGAGAGAGAGAGAGAGAGAGAGAGAGAGAGAGAGAGAGAGAGAGAGAGAGGAGAGAGAGAGAGAGAGAGAGAGAGAGAGAGAGAGAGAGAGAGAGAGAGAGAGAGAGAGAGAGAGAGAGAGAGAGAGAGAGAGAGAGAGAGAGAGAGAGAGAGAGAGAGAGAGAGAGAGAGAGAGAGAGAGAGAGAGAGAGGGAAAATGGTTGAGATCATCACTGATATTCATGAACGTACAGCAGAGATGGGAAGATTTTTTTCCTCTGAAAGGTTTAAAAATGATATCTTTTTTTTTTGTTCTGTTAAAAAAGTTGGGAAAGGTTGAAAAAAAACTATTTATTTTGAAAAGGTTCGAAAACATAGTTTTGAAAGGTTGAAAACATATTTGCAAAAAAAAATTGCAAAAAAAAAAATTCTCTGACGTACAGTAGCACACCGAGGCCAGAGAGTGCTGCTTCAGGTGGAAGCAGCAGGTTCAGATCCCCCTGGGCCTAGTGTCAAGATGAAACCAGTGGAGCTATTAGTGCTGGTAATGACTGAGTACATGAGGCTGGCAGGCTAACTAGAGGGAATGGAAGAACAAGGAAGTCTAATTAATGCTAAAAGGCTCAAAACGCACAGATCCCCCCCGAGTCTCATTTGCACAAAGACAGTCAGAATGCTAATGGCGCCCACACAAAGAAACACACACCCTTCAAACTCACACACACACACAGCTAAGAAAACACACACATATCTTTGAACAAACACACACAAACATCTACACACACACACACACCGTTCTCTAACTCTGACTGGCAGGACCTGCTTAGGAGCTGGTCCCACTGAGGGCTTCAGAAGTGACCGTGACCAACACGGAGGGTTTGTGGGAAGTGAAACTGTCTCCAGGAAGCAGTAGTAACTCTTTAGGACGGAAGGCAGCCATTGTTTTATATATTTTTTACATTTAGTGATTTAGCAGACGCTCTTATCCAGAGTGACTTAGAGTAAGTTCAGGGACATTCCCCCCGAGGCAAGTAGGGTGAAGTGCCTTGCGTCATTTGGCACGGCCGGGAAATCAAACTGGCGACCTTCAGATTACTAGCCCGACTCCCTCACTGCTCAGCCACCTGACTCCCTCCTATATAGACGGATGCCTGCCAGTACAGGTATCACCTGGGACGATCTCTGTCCAGTGGCGACCAGTAACAGTGGCCCATCTCTCCTCACTGTCCAGCTTTAACTAAACACAGAGACAGGACACACCTGATTCAAATGAACGGGTCATTATCAAGCTCAGCAGAAGCATGATAACGACCCATTCATTTGGATCAGGAGTGTTGGAGCAGGGAAACATCTAGAACATGCAGGGCAGGAGGGCATGTAGTAGAGCTGGTGTAGAGGGTCATACAATGTTACCAGGACGAGAAACTGGTAATGTGTTTAAGAGCGCCCCCTAGTGGCTTGATACATATCACAGCCAGGTTATTTACATTACATTTTACATTTAGTCATTTAGCAGACAATCTTATCCAGAGCGACTTACAATAAGTACAGGGACATTCCCCCGACGTAAGTAGGGTGAAGTGCCTTTCCCAAGGACACAATGTCACTTTTCACAGCCAGTAATCACACCGGCAACCTTCCGATTAATAGCCCGATTCCCTAACCGCTCAGCCATCTGACCATGTGACCCCGTTTTCTCCTCCGAATCCTCCGCTCCTGAGCTAGGCTAATCTAACAGTGATTTGATGGGTGAAAACAGGTGCTGTCCTCAATGTAATCGTGCCTTTGAGCTTGCAGTCGGTCATACCCAATCCATGAACTTTACAGGGTAACAGAGTAAGTAGAATTGATCACTGTGAATGATAGTTGACTGTTCTAGCTCGCAACGTGTGTGACATCACTGATCATAAATGTATTCTCCAAGATGGTTCACATTCGTGTTTGGTCAAGACGACTTCTGGAATGCATGGCTTTGGAATGATGGTGTCCACAAATATTAAAAAACATAAAAACGTTTTTCTGACTGATTGAAGGGCTAGACAACAAATGTTCATATACAGACGGAAATCTAGTTTTTGGCAGAAAGTAACTTTTTGGCGTGCCTCCGGAACAGTGCCTGTAGTGTTAACTGATAAAGGAAAACGAGCAGGCCAATTAACAACTCTAATGAGTATAAAAGAGAAGATTAGCCAGGCTAATCGCCTACCATTCAGCATGAGCCAGTCACTATGGTGATGAGGGCAGGAAATGGAGAAAAACACTGTTGCCAAGTTACAAAGTGTGATGTCAACACAGTCAGGGAAGAAGGATTTTGATACGAGTGAGTATTTTCTCAAGGTTATTCTTAGACTAACTGTGCTACAATGAACTGTCCAAAGTGGCAAATCATTTCTGAAGGGTCCAACCTTTCCAATTGTGATCATCATTTCTTTGACTTTAGGCTGGTTTGCCAGTTGCCACACTATCATTATAGTTGCTAAGTGATAAGCTCAAGCTTCTGTGCAGTTTGGTATCCAGGGTCCACTGCCTCCAAGCTCCAGCTAAGAAGCAGGAAAACCAACTGTTCTGCCGCCAGGAAACTTGTCACACTAACCTTAAAAAAGTAGCTGTAATTTATTGTGAATAAGCATGTAATAAACCACCAAATGAACCACCTTATTTTGTTCTTCCTCACCTGTCTTCCTTCTTCCTCATAATCGTCGTCATCATAATCATGAACGTGCTGTGGGTATGTTATAGGCCTAATACTAAACTATCCCCTCTCTGTGTGCTAAGCTAACTATGCTAACTCATCCTGGAGTTTTTAGCATTCCAAACGTGTTCGTCTGTGAGGCTTTTGAAATCACCTCACATTAAATCACACGTTACAGCTTCTTAAACCGGAATCCTTTTTTTACGCTTTCTTTCATGGGTCAACTAGACGACCAAAAGCGAGTAATTTTTTAGCTTACAACAGCACTTCCATAAAGGAGGTGGTGCACTAGGGCACTTGGTTCTTGCTAGATTTAGAAGGTGGGGGGGGGGGGGGGAAGCGCAGTGGCTTCCATATTTAATGTTGCGTGATTCTGAATTCCATGGATGTGTCCATGTTTAGCCAAAGCAGTGGTGTCGGCAAACACGACTTGTTTTTTAAAAGAGAGATCAAAAAGTAGGAGAAAAAGACTAGAGCTATGTCACTACGCGCGAGGGCTTTGATGTGTGTGTGTGTGTGTGTGTGTGTGATGGATGGATCCTCTTTTACATGTTCTCGTCTGATCATATACACGAGGGGATATCCTTAGAGACGGACCCTGCACACCTTGTCAAATCCTCTTAGACATGGTAACAGCTGCACAGCCCTGCGTGGTTTTAAAAGCATTCTCACTAGAGGCCGACATGGAGCATTCAGCATCATCTCTCTCTCTCTCTCTCTCTCTCTCTCTCTCTCTCTCTCTCTCTCTCTCACACACACACACTCACACACACACACACACACACTCAGTTTACTTCCAATGACCAGTTGGTAGTATCATGTCTAAGAACACTTCCTGTTCCCATCCTCTGCACAGTAAAATGTGATATGTCCCCATACCAAGCTCACCAGGTGATTTATTTACCAGAAGAAATTTACGAGGGTACGTTATACCTTTACGTAAAACACCTCAAACACCTGACACAAGATTTCTGATTCGAGCATTAAAGGTTTAAACTCCAAAACTACCAGTAGGACTGTGATGCTCAGAACGAGAGAGTTGACAGTTTAAATCTTACTGTTTAGTGTATCTCCATTACTTAAAATAAGGTTATCATTTGCAGAGAGAGAGAGAGATGAGAAGAGATGAAGAGAGAGAGAGAGAGATGAGAAGAGATGAAGAGAGAGAGAGATGAGAAGAGATGGAGAGATGGAGAGAGAGATGAGGAGAGAATTATAAAAAGATAAAAGGGGTGTGAAGGGTCAAAACTGAGAGGGTGTCGGGGGCAGACAGACATGCAGACGCTGTCTCTCTCTTTCTCACACACACACACACACACACACACACACTAGTTAATTTGTTAATTGGCTTGGCAATAAGTCTGTCTGCCCCTGTCTGTCTGTCTACCTTTCTGTCTGTCTGTCTGTCTGTCTGCATGTCAGAATATCCACATCCACAATCAGTGAAGAGGTGAGGCGAATCAAGAGAAGGCTGGGACACCAACCCCTCTGTGAAGTGAAGACCACCTGGTGGACACGAGCACAGCAGCCAGGTAGAGACACACATGCACTCCTGTCTGCTCTGGGGAGTAACCACGGCAACACACCTGAGAAGCGACACATCAACAAGGGACAGTGGCTCAGTAGGTAAATACGCTGTGTGTGTGTGTGTGTGTGTGTGTGTGATGCATCGCAGGATTACCCAAATAGCTGATGGCCTTACAAAGACCCCTCCGCCTGCTCTCTGTTCTTATGTAACTACTAATCCCCGCCTCTCTCTCTCTCTTTCTCTCTTTCTCTCTTTCTCTCTCTCTCTCTCTCTCTCTCTCTCTCTCTCTCTCTCTCTGTGTCTGTCTCTCTTTCTCTCTCTCTCGCACACTCTCTCTCTCCCTTTTTTGTTTCTCTCTCTACTCTCACACACACACTTCCTCTCCCTCTATATCCTTTCCTATCCACCCCTCTCTCTATCTGCCCCCCCCCTCTCTCTTTCACGCACACACTCTCGGTCTCTCATACACACACACCCTCTCTCACCCTCTCTCTCCCTCCCTCTTAAGCCGCAGAGCTCCCGCAAATAATTTCACCCCTGCGGAGCAGCCATTACTGGCAGATTACGAGCCTTCGCTGTCACATCTTTGTGATGATGATTTTAATAAGTTTCCATGGAGAGCTCGTGACAGGTGAGGCCACAGGTGAGGGCCACAGGTGAGGGCCACAGGTGAGGCCACAGGTGACGGCCTGTGTCCAGCCCAGGTCATCCCCTCCCTCCCAGGAGAAAGACCCGAGCCGACGTCTTAAGTGTTCGTGAGCAACTGCTGTTAAAGTTAACCTTCTGTACAGACCCGTAGCTCAGCCTGCCTTTCCCGCGGTTAAGTCAGGAGAACATACCGTGAATTTTAGCATAAAAAAAATAAATAAAAAAAAATGTGAGTTCAGACTGCTGAACACTTATGCATAGTTGTGCCATAATAAATTAACTAATGCGCGCACACAAACATACACACACACATCCATGCACACACGCGCGCAGGGGTGTAGCCTAGATTCACTGACTGTCTGTCTCAAAAACCTGTGGAGTTGACAACCTAGGTGTCCATTATCCTTATACAGGTGCAGTCTGTACGAGCCTTCTGACACACTGACCCACATACACGCACTTCACATATCAGCCAGTACTCGCAAGACAGCGCGAGCCAGCTGGCACCTCACATGTGGCACAATCTACTGTACAAAAAACTCGGCCAAGGCTACAGCGATAAAGTCACATATCACAAGCTTTATACACATACAGCGCACACGGCTGACACAGAATTGAGGTGGTTCATTCTGATTCAAACGCAAAAGAAACAAACGTCTGATCAAATAAAAAATAAAACGAAGAAAAAGAACCACGGCATTTTTCTTTCACTTCACTTACAGACTTATAGTCTGAACTACCATATCTATATATATCTACAACTTTACATCATGGCGTCAGCTAGGATTATGAATGATTGTATGAACTGCAACAGCATAGTAACTGTCAATCATATTGATGAACAAAGACTTTTCTCCGGTTGCCATAGAGAACCCAGTGATGTGTGACACTGACAGGTTGCTCCATCTAACAGGAGTTCTTCGGTACAAATTCCATGATTCATTTAGACAGTACAGAACAGCAACAAAAAAAAAGGCAATTTATGACAGACCGTTTAGTCTTACCTCGAACATCGGCGAAGTGCCCTTGTCTGGAAGTGTGCATCCTAGCAGTTCAGCGAGAAACTTTGCCATAAAAATGTTTAAAAAGTAGGGTGTTATCCCTGGATATGACGAAAAAATTATAATACACCGCACCTAAAACTGAAAACACGCCAAGTTCCGCTGCTGTCAACGGCGGCGTATCCTTGTGATAACTTCTCTGACGCCTTGAACAATTTGTTCAGCATTCCTTGACCAAACAAAAATTAATAATCGTCAGAGTAATGACGGCAGTGTTGAGTTTGTTCCACATCCAGACATGAAGGAGCTCTGAGATGCTGTAGCTCGCGGCGGGTCCACGCGCCAAGCAGGTTGTGATAAGTGAGGCTTCGCAGTCACGAGCTTGCTTCACGCTTGCTCATAGGCTTCAAAGCTCTCGCGCTGAAAGGTACCTACCGTTATCACGGTGGATGGAGGGACTGGGGAGGGCGGGACGGGGGCTGGGGGTGGGGGTGGGCACCTCTGACACCTCTGAAAATCCCTTCTTGAAAACCTGGCTCTCTCTCTCTCTCTCTCTCTCTCTCTCATTCACGTGGAGAAAGTGCAATGTGTGCATATGTCTGAAAATGAAGCACTCTGTCTTTTTACCTCTGTATTTTTAAATTGTCTTTTCCCTTGTTCTGTGTCCATTTGAACGTTTCAAAATCTCCACAAAAAAACCCTGTTGTCAGCAAAGTGCCAGTCAGCCCATGACAGTCCAGTATTTATAATCCAACAAGCCACTAGCTTTATTTGAAAACACATCTTAAATGTACCAGTGGTTATACATTAATAGCAGTTGGTATTCTCTTGTTATTCCATGTTAAACTGCCACGATTCTAATCCAAACATGGGTAATTTTGACAGACTGTAGGCTACATGATATGATGGGGGGGAGAGGGGATGAAACAAAAACGTTTCAGTCGAAAACATTTGTTTTTTTTTGGGATCGCCCCAGTGGCTCACTGGGTAAGAGCACGGGGCTAAGGCCTCAGTTCAGGGGGCTATGGCCTCAGTTCAGGGGGCTATGGCCTCAGTTCAGGGGGCTAAGGCCTCAGTTCAGGGGGCTAAGGCCTCAGTTCAGGGGTCCCTGGTTCGATTCCGACCCAGGTTGTTTCCTGTATGACTTCACACAGCAACCAGTGCCCACCTCCCTGGGTCCGTCCATCAGAAGAGACGCCTAGTGAAGGTATAGTCATCGCTAATCCCGTTTACATAGAGAGGGAGGGGGAAGGGGCTGTAATCCAGATTCCGGGGGGGTTTGGGATTTAGAGATTATTGTCTCCACCCACTCCCTGGTTTTCCAATAAATAGTTCATTCCTAGGGAGAGGAGGGGGCGATGAGTGAGTTGGTTGTCCGATGGTTTGTTTTGATTGAGTGGTGAATAGTGTGTGTAGGATTATTTACAATAAAACGTTTGGTTTTTATTGTAAATAACATAGAAAGACTCGTAGCGTGAGGTACTCTAAAACGTTCACAGAACATTAAGTTTGAAAATGCACTGAGAAAACGACTGACTGATTTAATAACACACCAAGGTGTGAAGAAAAATAACTGTTGTTTGGCCATGTGGTCAGTGGGGAGGTGAGGGGGTTCTGTGTGGTCAGTGGGGAGGTGAGGGGGTTCTGTGTGGTCAGTGGGGAGGTGAGGGGGTTCCATGTGGTCAGTGGGGAGGTGAGGGGGTTCTGTGTGGTCAGTGGGGAGGTGAGGGGGTTCCGTGTGGTCAGTGGGGAGGTGAGAGGGTTCTGTGTGGTCAGTGGGGAGGTGAGGGGGTTCTGTGTGGTCAGTGGGGAGGTGAGAGGGTGCCGTGTGTGACTTTCAATACCCTAAAGTGTTTCTTTTTTTAGATCCTTAATTCCTTGTCTTCACTAAGCTGAGGGGAATGTATCGAAGGTTGTTAAAAGGCAAAGTGGACTATAGTACTGGAGCTTTCTCTTACACGGCTCGACCAGTTTTTACATTTCCACCACCAGCGATTGTATCTCGTTGAAGTTGAAGAAAACATCTTAAACACCCTTTAAAAGCTTTGTCAACCTTTTGCGATTGTTTATTGTGTCCATAAAACAACTAAAGGATAGTTATCATTCCTGTTTCACATTGTATGTGTGATCTGTAAGTGTATGGTGTTTGGTCAGCACAACAGCAAATCCTAGGGAGTTCTGTACAGATATTGGACTTTGCATCTGCAGTTGTAACAAGCTGGTTCTCCTTCATCTTGGGCAGATAAAGGCAGTTCAGACAACACACAGTCAGGCCTTTAACATCATTGTAAACGGGTTTACCCATATCTTTGAGAACACTGCAGAGACCAGCAAAGAAGTGCTTACAGGCTGGATATATTTGCTGTTCGGTACTTCTGTGTATAAGCAGATACTTGCTTTCATATCCACGGTAGATGCCAGGGATATATGGTGTGCTTGTGTGTACTGTAATACCAGATGTGTGTGTATGTGTGTGTGTGTGAGACAGTCTTTGATGCGAATGCCTACCTGCTGTTGCACCTGCTGCCCCTCTATAATCACCTGCCCCCGTGGACACACACAAACACACACAAACACATGCACACCTAAAACCTAATTACTCAATTCTGAAACTATTGAACTGTCCTCATTGTTACCCTCCGTCACCGCCTAAGCGACCAAGAGAGCAGACCTTGCTGTAACACACAGCCACTCAGAAACACCACGATGAACAGAATCTCTTCGTATCAGCGGAGACCATCGCTGATATCAAGCTGTTCCAAGATATTTTAATCATGCTGTTTAATGACAAATTGATGCGTTGGGTTCGGAACTCAGCCCTGTCAGGGGCTGTGTAGGCTGCGAAGGCCCTGAAGATCGAGAGAGCGCTTTGGCCCCCCGCATGGCAGACACCATGTGGGGTAGAAAGATTAACGTGTATAACAAACAGAAACATATGCAGGAACTGACATGTGCACACACACACACACTCTCTCTTTGCAGTTGCAGGAGTGAGGATTGGGTATTAGCACAGAGATAATCATGTTAATGCAAATAATGTTAAAAAAATTGCTTTGGGGAAAGCTGTATGTGTTCTTGGACTGTAAGGCACTATTTTTCTCACTGCGTTTTTGTGCACTGTGTGACACACGCACGCACGCACACACACACACACACTCCCCCTCTCCTTCCTCTCCCCTGCAGTGGCTGCTTAATGTTGCAGCAAAAGCCGTGCCATTAAAAGTGCAGGGCGGCATTTTTCTTAGCTTTTTTCCCAGGCTGAAGGCGACAGCTCCACGTGCCAAACTGTCACTTCATCATCGGGCCCCATAACCCCCCTTCCTCATCACCCTATCCAGCCAGCCAGTTATCCAGCCAGTTATCCAGCCAGCCAGCCAGCCAGTTATTCAGGCAGCAAGTTATCCAGCCAGCCAGCCATCCTACCAGCCAGCTAGCCAGCCAGCCAGCCAGGTACCCAGGGAAGCCAGTCCTGCCTGGCCCTGCTCACCCCTGGCCCGACGCACTGCAGCAACAGTGGGCTGATTTATCCCTCAGCCAGCTAGCAAGGGCCGGTCCATTAGCAAATGAGCTCTAATTCACACAGACAGTGGTGCACTTGCTCCTCTCTCTCTCTCTCTCTCTCTCTCTCTCTCTCTCTCTCTCTCTCTCTCTCTCTCTCTCTCTCTCTCTCTCTCTCTCTCTCTCTCTCTCTCTCTCTCTCTCTCTCTCTCTCTCTCTCTCTCTCTCTCTCTCTCTCTCTCTCTCTCTCTCTCTCTCTCTCTCTCTCTCTCTCTCTCTCTCTCTCTCTCTCTCTCTCTCTCTCTCTCTCTCTCTAGGCAGTGGTAGTGGTGGTGGTGTGTGTGTGTGTGTGTGTGTGTGTGTGTGTGTGAGTGAGTGTGTGTGTGGTTTCAGCCTCAGATGGTCTGTTCCGCTGCAGGATGTCAAATCAAACCAGACGTCAGACAGACAGCTGGGTCTGAGGCGACAAGCTGACGGAAGAAGACGACACAGACACACACACAGACACACACACAGACACACACACAGACACACACACTGCATACTATAGGAGGATACTATAACATGTGGAAGTGGACAGCAATGAAATACAAGAGGAAGAACTCTGGCTCTTGCTGAACTAAACGTTCAACCCAGAACTCATAACCGAGCTGGATTGGCTTCATTCCCATTCCATGAAATTTTCATCTAGACAGCGTTTAATTTAAATTCCATTGCTGGATTGCAAGTCCTTGCAGAAAATTGACAATTTTCAAGACAGAAATGGAATCGCAATTCAATGAAGCAAACTGGAATCCCCCAGGTTTTTTTTTGACCTGGAGAGGTACTACACACACACACACTCACACAGGGGTACACACACACGGGTTCTCCACGGACTGTGACACAGCTGTTGGGACGTTGCCATAGCGATTACCTGACACGTCAGTGTTTGCCATCAAGCCTGCAGGTCACGCTGAATAAATGACACACACACACACACAACTTATTGACTGAGATCCAGGTGGCATAGCTGGGCCATGTATATAAGGCATTTAAATGTGGTTGGGTGAAACATAAAATACATTTTGCAATTCATGATAATCTTACCATTTAGAGCCAGTTTACATCTAGTCTACAGCGTGTATCAGACAACTTTTGGATGTTTTTGCCTCTGGGCCTGACTGTAAGCCCTGACGGATGTGTGTGTCGTCGACAGCTCAGCTGTGCTCTTCCAGTGAGGGATGAGCGATGACGTCTCTCCGCAAACGATTCAACATCTTCCTGCTGCTGTAAGTCTCACTCCGAGGCTCATCACTCCCCTCATCCCACCTGGTGTCGGTCACTGTGTCACCGCCTGAACGCAGGAAACCTCGGGAGAACGAAGAGGAAGAGGACGGAAAACGAGGAAGCACAATGAGGAGATGAACACAAGATGTGACGGGCTGTTGAGTACAGAAGCAGTGTGTGTGTGTGTGTGTGTGTGTGTGTGTGTGTGTGTGCGTGTGTGTGTGTGTGTGCGTGTGTGTGTGTGTGTGCCCGTGTGTGTGTGCCCGTGTGTGTGTGTGTGTGTGTGTGTGCCCGTGTGTGTGTGTGTGTGTGTGTGTGTGTGTGTGTGTGTGTGTGTGTGTGCGTGTGTGTGTGTGCGTGTGTGTGTGCCCGTGTGTGTGTGCCCGTGTGTGTGTGTGTGTGTGTGTGTGTGGTTTGCTCTCCAGAACAGCAGTGCTGGTTTTGTGCCAGTCACAGAACGACAGCCTCCGACCTCATCAATCACCCCGTCGCCACGGCAGCACATTCATGGGGGGGCGGCCAAAGTCAAACTGACATACACAACATTCTCCCCCGAGACACACACAGAGAGAGAGAGAGAGAGAGAGAGAGAGAGAGAGAGAGAGAGAGAGAGAGAGAGAGGAGAGAGAGAGAGAGAGAGAGAGAGAGGAGAGAGAGAGAGAGAGAGAGAGAGAGAGAGAGGGAGAGAGAGAGAGAGAGAGAGAGAGAGAGAGAGAGAGAGAGAGAGAGAGAGAGAGAGAAGGAGAAGGAGACTTCAACAACAGTTTTTGAGGAGCAGATTACCTGTAAACTCACTACCTGCTTCCATCAGAAACACTCCTTCGCTTGGCTATTTTAAGAACTTGCTCTTAGCAACACAAACCCAAAGGAGATTGTATTTTCCATCTACACATCGCCTATCCTCTTAACTAAAGGGGCTTCCCACTCACACGAGGGGACCCCTGATTAAAGCAGTAAACATAATAATGCTCTTTGAGCAGAACAGGCTGATTCCCCACCCTGATCCTGTCATCCCTTCCAGCCTGCCAGCCTCATCTGCGAGGATGACTGTGTCCCCTGGTACTGGCAGTGCGGTGGACTGATCCATCACATCCATCCTGTGCTACTGCAGGCACAAGGATATACTTCTACTAGTATATTCTATGTAGTATGTGTTCTATATATACAGTATAGAGTAGATGTGCTATCTGTGTTCAGTGTCTTTAGAAGTTCGACGTTGGGTGTATTTGATATTCGATAATGCAGTTTGTTAGTTTGAACCCAATCTTGTACCTGTCACTCACTCACACACACACACACACTCACACACACACCGCCTTCCTTCTTGCACTTACCAGCACTCGAGTCACGTCGAGATTAAAGAGCATGAGAGCCATTCTGCAAATTACAGATTAGAAGAGAAGTCAAAGGGATGTAGACTTGCCTCTCCTCAGCTCTTCCTCACCGTGACGGGGCCAGTGAACTCTGCACTGTGTGTGTGTGTGTGTGCGGGCATTTGCCATCAGGCCCATTTGATGCAACATATAGATATATGCTCATGTATAAAACGTGTGCATGCAATAACTGATACAGGAATAGGACTACTGGAATCCGTTCCAAACCAACACACACACACACGCACGCACACACACGCACACACACGCACACACACACAAAGTAATGGCGATAAGCTCGTGCAGCCTATGGACACATTAATTTCATCCCCCCTGATAAGCAATAAAGCTCAGTCCATCTAACGGAGAAAATTCATCTAGATAAATGTCACTTGATCCACAATAATGGGTTCCTGGTTTGTGTTAATTGCACTAGAGGAACACACCAACGACCTTGGTAGGATTAGAGCATACAACCCCAACCTAGTTATAATAATAATCCATAGATGTGGAATTGGGACTATTTCTGATACGCTAATCTATACACTACATCGGGTTATAGCAGTCAAACACGCAAGTATCGTATAAACAAAGAGCGCCACACTAAAACGTTCGGCAGAGATACGTCGTATGAACTCCTTTTTCTATTATTAGATAGCGGACACTGTTAGACACGGCATCCTAAATGTATTGAGTGAAACACACAGTGGATAAATGTATGTGTACACACACTCAGGAACACAACAAAGCACACACAGCTAAAGACACGTCAAATATCCAATCTCTCAGGTTCTTACTATAGGCCTATAACTCAACACGTTCACATCCCAGTCACGTTAATCAAAATCATAACATCGGATGGCTGCAACCAGGCTTGAATAAAGAAACGAAAATCTCCCTTCTCCCTTTCACTGGGCAGGGACACCTGGGTAATGAGGTCTTCTCGGGTCAAGTTTCATGGCTGCTGTATTTACCTTTCCAGTCGGACCAACCTTAAACGTGCTGTGTGCGATTAATTTAGTTTTAATGAAGGTCTTCCTGTTAAGGTTCAAGTTGGTAAAATGCTGATAGAGTCTGATAGGCTAGGACTGATTGCATCAGCTACCTTTTTTCTACCTTGTTGATAAATTAACATGAAATGTGACTGTCAGATGGGATTATTCTCA
>JAMDYH010000231.1:0-13181 GCA_023658055.1 Thaleichthys pacificus | reverse complement strand
CCACGACAACCCAGAGATCCAGCAGAGGGGCCTGGTGACCGTGTTCAACATGCTCAACTCGGACGACAACGAGCTGGCCAAGAAGCTGATCGAGTGTGAGATGCTGGAGATCCTCACAGTGATTGGCAAGCAGGAGGACAACCCCAAGAGGCAGCCTGTGATCGATATAGCACGCACCTGCCTGGTCAAGGCCATGGAGCTGGGTCTCATCAAGCCCTTCTCCAGCCCCTCTTAGAGCACTGCTCTTGTACCTCCTTTTTGATATCACAGACTGCAACTTATTGTCGTCGTCGTCCCCCCCAATGAGTATGCTTTGTTTTAAAACCAAAGTGTTTGTAAATGTGTCATATCTTGTCCTTATCAAATGTCAACACCCCACATGAACTGGAAGACAGTTATCTTCTGAGCCACAGCAGCTTTACATAAGTAGGCCTATCTTTCTGTGGTGAATACAAACAACCTCAACTGTATAATCACTTCTATTGTTATTACGTTTGTTCAAAGTCTGGTTTTAAGCTTGTACAGCTTACAGATGTAGGTTTGATGATCTTTTAGTGATAATAACTATTTTACTAAACATATGACTTTGTAGAGCGTTATGTTTCAACTGTATAATCACAAGTTGGTTCCTACGTGTGGTTTTAAACTTGAACAGCTTATTGATAAAAGTTTGATGATCTTTAAGTGATCATTGTTTTGCTAAACAAATGGCTTTGTAGAGTTTTCTAAAAAAACAAAGCTGATATTTGAAGGTGCACTAATAAAGAACTACATCGAACGGAGGCGTTCTGTATGGAATCCCAGAAATGACAGAAGTCAGTAAAATTCCAATGCCGGTGCCCAACACCGGCATTGGAATCCCGTGGCCTTATTTTACCGCCAAACCTAAGTTTAACTAATAGACCCTCGGCTACACCACTTTTACTTTTATCCTCTTCACATTATTTATTTTACTCGCTTCACATGGTATTGAGAAAGGGCATGTCTGACGTAACATTACATTTACATTTAGTCAAACAGCAGAGGCTCTGATCAGTGGCGCCGAAAAAATAAACAGGGACAGGGAGGCTTTTGTGAGGGCACTGGCCAGCAGAGATGATAATGATGATGTACACATGCAGACTTGCATGTACAAATCCCCAGCAGTAAATATTGTACTAGTACTAGTATTGAACTACAAGAAGCAAGACAGTTGCACGCCTTTAATTAGAGTTATGTAAAGCTTTTGATGGGACAGTTAGGTCCTAGATTTGTGGTGACAACAGCTGCGCAGAGGTTGCTGCCCAAAATTCCTGGCGGCGCCCCTGGCTCTGATCCAGAGCGACCTACAGTAAACTCCTGTGGTGGCGCGATTAAAAAGGGCGGAGTTTCACCAAAAGTAGTCGGCTACACCACTTTTACTTTTATCCTCTTCACATTATTTATTTTACTCGCTTCACATAGTATTGAGAAAGGGCATGTCTGACGTCTGTGTGGTATACACTTTTGTCTAATCATTCTGTGATACATTACATTTACATTCAGTCATATAGCAGAGGCTCTGATCCAGAGCGACCTAATTAGCAGTAGGTGAAACTCCGCCCTTCGTCCTCGCGCCACCACAGGAGTTTACAACTCCTGAACTCCTGTGGTGGCGCGTTTAAAAAGGGCGGAGTTTCAACTACATAGCCTACATTTTCCGGGTCAGTTATTAGGTATGACCAGAGAATGTCATACCGGCTCAACAGGCTTCTGGTATAATTTATATCTGTAGGTATCTCTCTCAGCTCTCTAGTACTAACATTTGTCAGACGCGGAGAAGTGTGAGAATCGTTCATAGAAAGAGTTTGTTTTGAAGTGGAAAGTAGTAACAATCGATACGGAGAACATCAATAAATGAGAAACAGCAGTCTACTTTTTATACTTTAGCGTTTGAAAGGTTTACATTCTACCAAGAGGACACGTGAGGAGTGTGTTCTTACAGAGTTGTTGGATTCTTAATAAAGATATCTTAACGATGGCACGGACTCCCGTGGAGGACCAGAAAATGAAAAGTCAGAACAGGTAATCCATTTTTTCTACTTAAAATTCCCCGGAAACCATATTAATGAGCCTTTACAGTGGATGCATATTTTCTGTCTGTCTGTCTGTCTTTAGCTTTGCACAAGATTCATCTAAAAACAGTCAGGTGACTCCTGACAGCCCTGTATATTATGACGATTTGATTTGTAGTGAGATGGGAGAGCATGGAGAAAGTAATTTGGGAATGGAAGTTGAGGATAGGAGTGGCAAGGATGGAGAAGGCAGAGGCCTGTCTATAGGGGAGGAGGAGGAGAATGGGAATCCAGAAAGGGAAGAGGGGACAGTAGTCAGTCAGACTGGTGCTGAGGTGGCAGGGTCTACAAAGGGGGAAGAGGACAGCGCTAAGAGTGTTGAGGAGAAAGGAAAGGATGAAGAGGAAAAGGAGGATGGGGTTGTTCAGGAAAGTAAGGGTACAGAAATGGAGAAGGCTGGTGAGGGACAACATGAAGAGGTTTCCCAGGAGGAGGAGAAGAAGAAGAGACCCAAGAGAAAGCGCAGAAGGAGACACAGACCACAGCCTGAGGCCCAGCATGGAGCCGTGATGAACTCAGGAGTCTGCTGTTGGAACATCAACATGGAAACACTGCTAAAAATGATTGAAAAAGCCTTGTTATGTGAGTTATGGATTCCATAGTTACAGTATACAGTAAGCATGGCCGTGGGAACTAGGGGTGCTGAGGGTGCTGCAGCACCCCCTGCTGACAGCACGAGATTTTAAAATTATATGACTGGAAAATCCCCGCAACATTAAGCCCACCCCCCCACCCCCCCCCCCCCCCCCCCCCAGCACCCCCCTGATAAAATATGTTCCTGCGGGTTAGTTATAAGTGTCATATCTATATTTTATATGTGGATTTCCCTTTGATATGTTTTGTTTCTTTGCAGTGTTTGTGTTCGCCGCCATCTGCATGCCGATAACTGAGTGTAAGCCAGTTATGGATGGTAAGTATCCTTTTTTTTGGTTGTGGGCAGAATCAACCTTGACATGATTGAAAACATGTTTTCTCCTTTCGTGCTTGTATTTCAAAGTATTTTTGCATTCTGATTTCTGCAGAGACCATGTCGAATGTGCGAAGGTGTGCTGTCTACAATGACCACAGCTGCCCTGCTCTGACTGCCATATATTGGTTCAATGGCACAAATGACATTCAGCTCTGGAAGAAAGACATGCCAACGTGCAAAGACCTGGAGCCTTGTGTGCCTTGCAGGGATGATGGGCGGGTCATCGTTCGTTTTGATGAAGTGTGCAAAAAGATCGACATGGAAGGATGTCAGCGTCAAGTTAGCTATGAAGTGACAGGTACTGTTTGGATTTAGAAAAAGGTTCTCATGCAGTATAAATGCAGTGTATTACTTTATAATGTGTTCATGAGGGAATTTTCCTTATTTAGTGTGTCCGCTATTCGAGAATTTGCAAGACGTTCAAGTTCAGAATTGTAAGTACTTGTGTAATCATACATTAATACCTATAAATTGCGATTCCGATTTTCATCGCACCTAAATAAATTAATGTATTGAAATCAGTCTGTATTGAAATGACCTGCTTTCTCTCACCACACAGCTCGCAGTCATGCTACAACCACTCCACCACCTGACAAGAACACCAACAGCCCATCTCAGATTTCTTGGGTGGTTTGCGGTAAGTAGGACCCAGAAGTGTGCCCTCTATCTCAGCTGTTCCAAGTCCTGAATGCATCTGTGCTCTTGTTCAACAGAGCGGTCTTTATTAGCTTTCTTTCCCATAATGTTATTTTGCTTCTCATTCTAGCTTCTTATCAAGCTTCTTATTTACAGTTTTCTAACGTGTTGTTTGGTCCCCACAGTTGTAGGTGTCCTTGGTGTCCTTGGTGTCCTTGGTGTCCTTTGTGGTGCAATTTACTGGTTTGTGAAGAGACAATTGAGGCGCAAAATAAGACATTTGAACGGCGGGACAACTGAGAAGTGGGTGAAAAAACAAACAAATTAAGAAATTAGATGTACAAATGTTGAATGACAGATTTTTAATTGAATATTGTGGTCCATTCAGAGGTGGAACAGATGAAAAGGATGATGATGATGAAGATGATGGGAAGACCAGCAGCAACCCTTTCCTGCAGGACAACCTAGGACAGTGAATGTCTTAAGTCACCTCATCTTTGGACTCATCCATGGAAAGAAAATACTTCGAAAAGAGTTTCTTCTTCAAATTCAAATGCAGCTTGCTTCATTACACTCATTAACTATACACCTGTGTTAGCCTGCTTCAAACCCATTGGCCCACGTCCGATAAGGCGGCTGCTGCCCCCCTCCACCATCCCCCTCTCCCTGTGTTGTCTCCATCGGGGGGGATTATTTCTCTATTTGCGCCCTGCCTCATATGTATGTTGCTCGCTAGTCAGGGAGTGCTTCCCCTAGATACATCCACTCCGCCAAAGTCAAACCTATTTCCATGTATATGGTGGTTAACAATAAATGCTCAAATCTAATATGTGAGTGTCTTGACTGAACTCCGTTAGTGAGAGACAGACAGAACTCTGTTCTTCATCATAGGTCTGGTTCATGACCAGTGACAAAGTCATGGATTTAAAATCAAGCACAAAATAGAAGTTTGCTTGGAAAATATTTTCTTTGCTCCTCAAGATAGTGGCACAAATATAACGCATTAGTCAGTTCTACAGGCTATTTGACACTACTACACAAGGTGGGGCGTGGTGGCAAACAAACACAGCGAGGCAGCTAGCTAGCAATACCTATCGAATGAGTGAACAATTCAAATCGTAGAGTAGGCCAAATTGTTTTATATAGGCCTAAATGCCAAACTTGCCATGTTGAAATATTAACAAAGGGTTTTTGTATTAGAGCTACGTCTTTAGTTTAGAAAAACTAACGGTGCGTGTCCTTTATCTTCATGTGACAATCAGCCAAAGCCATACCCACATGAATAAACAAGTCTTGACTGAATTCCGTTAGTGAGAGACAGACAGAAGTCTGTTCTTTATCATAGGTCTGGTTCATGACCAGTGACAGTCATGGATTTTAAAAAGAATACACCTTGTATAGGTGAACAATGTAGGAGAAATCAAGAATTTCTTAAGTGCTTATGAGAATCAGCCTTTTGATTTGTTTTTCTCTATCTTATTACTCATTAAGCGGTTAGGGAATCAGTTAGGGAATTATTAAAAAGGTTGTTTGGGGTGCCATAACTTGTCATGGAAGGGAATTTCAAATCATGCCTAGCATCAGTGGCGATTTGTCCTGGTTTAGGTTACTGAAATGAATTTGTGCAACAGGCAAGGAATCCACCTGAACAATCAATATACTTCATTAAAGCTAACTCAGTTGTGAATCTGACACTACCATGCATAGACTCCAAGTAGCTAGCTACTGTGGTAAACCTGTGTTGTTTTGCAGTGGTTTACACAGTCTCGCTAAACAGATGATCGGAGTGTTGTTATGGGCTCAAATAAACACTCATTGCTATGTTTTACAACCGGAGGATTGACCGGAAGACTAGAAACCGTTCTGTCCGAAAAAATAAAAAGATTGCCGTTGACTGGTTTGGAACCTACAACCCTTCGTTTACCAGCACAGCATGTTATCCAATTGAGCCATTCTCAGACCTTGACTTTCCCATGTTCAGTAACTGGATAAAAAAATGAGACGTTTCTCCAATGGCAAGCATTGTCAGATTTGGTTAAAGTTCAAACAGCTGTAATTTAGTCCTATTTGGGACAACGGGATGACTGGGTTGCTGCTGTAAATAATAGCTTACTCGTAGTGCTTTAAAAAGGTTGTTTGGGGTGCCATAACTTGTCATGGAAGGGAATTTCAAATCATGCCTAGCATCAGTGGCGATTTGTCCTGGTTTAGGTTACTGAAATGAATTTGTGCAACAGGCAAGGAATCCACCTGAACAATCAATATACTTCATTAAAGCTAACTCAGTTGTGAATCTGACACTACCATGCATAGACTCCAAGTAGCTAGCTACTGTGGTAAACCTGTGTTGTTTTGCAGTGGTTTACACAGTCTCGCTAAACAGATGATCGGAGTGTTGTTATGGGCTCAAATAAACACTCATTGCTATGTTTTACAACCGGAGGATTGACCGGAAGACTAGAAACCGTTCTGTCCGAAAAAATAAAAAGATTGCCGTTGACTGGTTTCGAACCTACAACCCTTCGTTTACCAGCACAGCATGTTATCCAATTGAGCCATTCTCAGACCTTGACTTTCCCATGTTCAGTAACTGGATAAAAAAATGAGACGTTTCTCCAATGGCAAGCATTGTCAGATTTGGTTAAAGTTCAAACAGCTGTAATTTAGTCCTATTTGGGACAACGGGATGACTGGGTTGCTGCTGTAAATAATAGCTTACTCGTAGTGCTTTAAAAAGGTTGTTTGGGGTGCCATAACTTGTCATGGAAGGGAATTTCAAATCATGCCTAGCATCAGTGGCGATTTGTCCTGGTTTAGGTTACTGAAATGAATTTGTGCAACAGGCAAGGAATCCACCTGAACAATCAATATACTTCATTAAAGCTAACTCAGTTGTGAATCTGACACTACCATGCATAGACTCCAAGTAGCTAGCTACTGTGGTAAACCTGTGTTGTTTTGCAGTGGTTTACACAGTCTCGCTAAACAGATGATCGGAGTGTTGTTATGGGCTCAAATAAACACTCATTGCTATGTTTTACAACCGGAGGATTGACCGGAAGACTAGAAACCGTTCTGTCCGAAAAAATAAAAAGATTGCCGTTGACTGGTTTCGAACCTACAACCCTTCGTTTACCAGCACAGCATGTTATCCAATTGAGCCATTCTCAGACCTTGACTTTCCCATGTTCAGTAACTGGATAAAAAAATGAGACGTTTCTCCAATGGCAAGCATTGTCAGATTTGGTTAAAGTTCAAACAGCTGTAATTTAGTCCTATTTGGGACAACGGGATGACTGGGTTGCTGCTGTAAATAATAGCTTACTCGTAGTGCTTTAAAAAGGTTGTTTGGGGTGCCATAACTTGTCATGGAAGGGAATTTCAAATCATGCCTAGCATCAGTGGCGATTTGTCCTGGTTTAGGTTACTGAAATGAATTTGTGCAACAGGCAAGGAATCCACCTGAACAATCAATATACTTCATTAAAGCTAACTCAGTTGTGAATCTGACACTACCATGCATAGACTCCAAGTAGCTAGCTACTGTGGTAAACCTGTGTTGTTTTGCAGTGGTTTACACAGTCTCGCTAAACAGATGATCGGAGTGTTGTTATGGGCTCAAATAAACACTCATTGCTATGTTTTACAACCGGAGGATTGACCGGAAGACTAGAAACCGTTCTGTCCGAAAAAATAAAAAGATTGCCGTTGACTGGTTTCGAACCTACAACCCTTCGTTTACCAGCACAGCATGTTATCCAATTGAGCCATTCTCAGACCTTGACTTTCCCATGTTCAGTAACTGGATAAAAAAATGAGACGTTTCTCCAATGGCAAGCATTGTCAGATTTGGTTAAAGTTCAAACAGCTGTAATTTAGTCCTATTTGGGACAACGGGATGACTGGGTTGCTGCTGTAAATAATAGCTTACTCGTAGTGCTTTAAAAAGGTTGTTTGGGGTGCCATAACTTGTCATGGAAGGGAATTTCAAATCATGCCTAGCATCAGTGGCGATTTGTCCTGGTTTAGGTTACTGAAATGAATTTGTGCAACAGGCAAGGAATCCACCTGAACAATCAATATACTTCATTAAAGCTAACTCAGTTGTGAATCTGACACTACCATGCATAGACTCCAAGTAGCTAGCTACTGTGGTAAACCTGTGTTGTTTTGCAGTGGTTTACACAGTCTCGCTAAACAGATGATCGGAGTGTTGTTATGGGCTCAAATAAACACTCATTGCTATGTTTTACAACCGGAGGATTGACCGGAAGACTAGAAACCGTTCTGTCCGAAAAAATAAAAAGATTGCCGTTGACTGGTTTCGAACCTACAACCCTTCGTTTACCAGCACAGCATGTTATCCAATTGAGCCATTCTCAGACCTTGACTTTCCCATGTTCAGTAACTGGATAAAAAAATGAGACGTTTCTCCAATGGCAAGCATTGTCAGATTTGGTTAAAGTTCAAACAGCTGTAATTTAGTCCTATTTGGGACAACGGGATGACTGGGTTGCTGCTGTAAATAATAGCTTACTCGTAGTGCTTTAAAAAGGTTGTTTGGGGTGCCATAACTTGTCATGGAAGGGAATTTCAAATCATGCCTAGCATCAGTGGCGATTTGTCCTGGTTTAGGTTACTGAAATGAATTTGTGCAACAGGCAAGGAATC
Organism: Thaleichthys pacificus; assembly: GCA_023658055.1. Lineage (NCBI taxonomy): Eukaryota > Metazoa > Chordata > Actinopteri > Osmeriformes > Osmeridae > Thaleichthys > Thaleichthys pacificus. The sequence goes on along the minus strand of JAMDYH010000231.1, from coordinate 4,811 downwards.
CACCTGAACAATCAATATACTTCATTAAAGCTAACTCAGTTGTGAATCTGACACTACCATGCATAGACTCCAAGTAGCTAGCTACTGTGGTAAACCTGTGTTGTTTTGCAGTGGTTTACACAGTCTCGCTAAACAGATGATCGGAGTGTTGTTATGGGCTCAAATAAACACTCATTGCTATGTTTTACAACCGGAGGATTGACCGGAAGACTAGAAACCGTTCTGTCCGAAAAAATAAAAAGATTGCCGTTGACTGGTTTCGAACCTACAACCCTTCGTTTACCAGCACAGCATGTTATCCAATTGAGCCATTCTCAGACCTTGACTTTCCCATGTTCAGTAACTGGATAAAAAAATGAGACGTTTCTCCAATGGCAAGCATTGTCAGATTTGGTTAAAGTTCAAACAGCTGTAATTTAGTCCTATTTGGGACAACGGGATGACTGGGTTGCTGCTGTAAATAATAGCTTACTCGTAGTGCTTTAAAAAGGTTGTTTGGGGTGCCATAACTTGTCATGGAAGGGAATTTCAAATCATGCCTAGCATCAGTGGCGATTTGTCCTGGTTTAGGTTACTGAAATGAATTTGTGCAACAGGCAAGGAATCCACCTGAACAATCAATATACTTCATTAAAGCTAACTCAGTTGTGAATCTGACACTACCATGCATAGACTCCAAGTAGCTAGCTACTGTGGTAAACCTGTGTTGTTTTGCAGTGGTTTACACAGTCTCGCTAAACAGATGATCGGAGTGTTGTTATGGGCTCAAATAAACACTCATTGCTATGTTTTACAACCGGAGGATTGACCGGAAGACTAGAAACCGTTCTGTCCGAAAAAATAAAAAGATTGCCGTTGACTGGTTTCGAACCTACAACCCTTCGTTTACCAGCACAGCATGTTATCCAATTGAGCCATTCTCAGACCTTGACTTTCCCATGTTCAGTAACTGGATAAAAAAATGAGACGTTTCTCCAATGGCAAGCATTGTCAGATTTGGTTAAAGTTCAAACAGCTGTAATTTAGTCCTATTTGGGACAACGGGATGACTGGGTTGCTGCTGTAAATAATAGCTTACTCGTAGTGCTTTAAAAAGGTTGTTTGGGGTGCCATAACTTGTCATGGAAGGGAATTTCAAATCATGCCTAGCATCAGTGGCGATTTGTCCTGGTTTAGGTTACTGAAATGAATTTGTGCAACAGGCAAGGAATCCACCTGAACAATCAATATACTTCATTAAAGCTAACTCAGTTGTGAATCTGACACTACCATGCATAGACTCCAAGTAGCTAGCTACTGTGGTAAACCTGTGTTGTTTTGCAGTGGTTTACACAGTCTCGCTAAACAGATGATCGGAGTGTTGTTATGGGCTCAAATAAACACTCATTGCTATGTTTTACAACCGGAGGATTGACCGGAAGACTAGAAACCGTTCTGTCCGAAAAAATAAAAGATTGCCGTTGACTGGTTTCGAACCTACAACCCTTCGTTACCAGCACAGCATGTTATCCAATTGAGCCATTCTCAGACCTTGACTTTCCCATGTTCAGTAACTGGATAAAAAAATGAGACGTTTCTCCAATGGCAAGCATTGTCAGATTTGGTTAAAGTTCAAACAGCTGTAATTTAGTCCTATTTGGGACAACGGGATGACTGGGTTGCTGCTGTAAATAATAGCTTACTCGTAGTGCTTTAAAAAGGTTGTTTGGGGTGCCATAACTTGTCATGGAAGGGAATTTCAAATCATGCCTAGCATCAGTGGCGATTTGTCCTGGTTTAGGTTACTGAAATGAATTTGTGCAACAGGCAAGGAATCCACCTGAACAATCAATATACTTCATTAAAGCTAACTCAGTTGTGAATCTGACACTACCATGCATAGACTCCAAGTAGCTAGCTACTGTGGTAAACCTGTGTTGTTTTGCAGTGGTTTACACAGTCTCGCTAAACAGATGATCGGAGTGTTGTTATGGGCTCAAATAAACACTCATTGCTATGTTTTACAACCGGAGGATTGACCGGAAGACTAGAAACCGTTCTGTCCGAAAAAATAAAAAGATTGCCGTTGACTGGTTGCGAACCTACAACCCTTCGTTTACCAGCACAGCATGTTATCCAATTGAGCCATTCTCAGACCTTGACTTTCCCATGTTCAGTAACTGGATAAAAAAATGAGACGTTTCTCCAATGGCAAGCATTGTCAGATTTGGTTAAAGTTCAAACAGCTGTAATTTAGTCCTATTTGGGACAACGGGATGACTGGGTTGCTGCTGTAAATAATAGCTTACTCGTAGTGCTTTAAAAAGGTTGTTTGGGGTGCCATAACTTGTCATGGAAGGGAATTTCAAATCATGCCTAGCATCAGTGGCGATTTGTCCTGGTTTAGGTTACTGAAATGAATTTGTGCAACAGGCAAGGAATCCACCTGAACAATCAATATACTTCATTAAAGCTAACTCAGTTGTGAATCTGACACTACCATGCATAGACTCCAAGTAGCTAGCTACTGTGGTAAACCTGTGTTGTTTTGCAGTGGTTTACACAGTCTCGCTAAACAGATGATCGGAGTGTTGTTATGGGCTCAAATAAACACTCATTGCTATGTTTTACAACCGGAGGATTGACCGGAAGACTAGAAACCGTTCTGTCCGAAAAAATAAAAAGCTTGCCGTTGACTGGTTTCGAACCTACAACCCTTCGTTTACCAGCACAGCATGTTATCCAATTGAGCCATTCTCAGACCTTGACTTTCCCATGTTTCAGTAACTGGATAAAAAAATGAGACGTTTCTCCAATGGCAAGCATTGTCAGATTTGGTTAAAGTTCAACAGCTGTAATTTAGTCCTATTTGGGACAACGGGATGACTGGGTTGCTGCTGTAAATAATAGCTTACTCGTAGTGCTTTAAAAGGTTGTTTGGGGTGCCATAACTTGTCATGGAAGGGAATTCAAATCATGCCTAGCATCAGTGGCGATTTGTCCTGGTTTAGGTTACTGAAATGAATTTGTGCAACAGGCAAGGAATCCACCTGAACAATCAATATACTTCATTAAAGCTAACTCAGTTGTGAATCTGACACTACCATGCATAGACTCCAAGTAGCTAGCTACTGTGGTAAACCTGTGTTGTTTTGCAGTGGTTTACACAGTCTCGCTAAACAGATGATCGGAGTGTTGTTATGGGCTCAAATAAACACTCATTGCTATGTTTTACAACCGGAGGATTGACCGGAAGACTAGAACCGTTCTGTCCGAAAAAATAAAAAGCTTGCCGTTGACTGGTTTCGAACCTACAACCCTTCGTTTACCAGCACAGCATGTTATCCAATTGAGCATTCTCAGACCTTGACTTTCCCATGTTCAGTAACTGGATAAAAAAATGAGACGTTTCTCCAATGGCAAGCATTGTCAGATTTGGTTAAAGTTCAAACAGCTGTAATTTAGTCCTATTTGGGACAACGGGATGACTGGGTTGCTGCTGTAAATAATAGCTTACTCGTAGTGCTTTAAAAGGTGTGTTTGGGGGGCAATAACTTGTCATGGAAGGGAATTTCAAATCATGCCTAGCATCAGTGGCGATTTGTCCTGGTTTAGGTTACTGAAATGAATTTGTGCAACAGGCAAGGAATCCACCTGAACAATCAATATACTTCATTAAAGCTAACTCAGTTGTGAATCTGACACTACCATGCATAGACTCCAAGTAGCTAGCTACTGTGGTAAACCTGTGTTGTTTTGCAGTGGTTTACACAGTCTCGCTAAACAGATGATCGGAGTGTTGTTATGGGCTCAAATAAACACTCATTGCTATGTTTTACAACCGGAGGATTGACCGGAAGACTAGAAACCGTTCTGTCCGAAAAATAAAAAGCTTGCCGTTGACTGGTTTCGAACCTACAACCCTTCGTTTACCAGCACAGCATGTTATCCAATTGAGCCATTCTCAGACCTTGACTTTCCCATGTTCAGTAACTGGATAAAAAAATGAGGACGTTTCTCCAATGGCAAGCATTGTCAGATTTGGTTAAAGTTCAAACAGCTGTAATTTAGTCCTATTTGGGGACAACGGGATGACTGGGTTGCTGCTGTAAATATAGCTTACTCGTAGTGCTTTAAAAAGGTTGGTTTGGGGTGCCATAACTTGTCATGGAAGGGAATTTCAAATCATGCCTAGCATCAGTGGCGTTTGTCCGGTTTAGGTTACTGAAATGAATTTGTGCAACAGGCAAGGAATCCACCTGAACAATCAATATACTTCATTAAAGCTAACTCAGTTTGTGAATCTGACACTACCATGCAATAGACTCCAAGTAGCTAGCTACTGTGGTAAACCTGTGTTGTTTTGCAGTGGTTTACACAGTCTCGCTAAACAGATGATCGGAGTGTTGTTATGGGGCTCAAATAACACTCATTGCTATGTTTTACAACCGGAGGATTGACCGGAAGACTAGAAACCGTTCTGTCCGAAAACATAAAAAGATTGCCGTTGACTGGTTCGAACCTACAACCCTTCGTTTACCAGCACAGCATGTTATCCAATTGAGCCATTCTCAGACCTTGACTTTCCCATGTAGTAACTGGATAAAAAAATGAGACGTTTCTCCAATGGCAAGCATTGTCAGATTTGGTTAAAGTTCAAACAGCTGTAATTTAGTCCTATTTGGGACAACGGGATGACTGGGTTGCTGCTGTAAATAATAGCTTACTCGTAGTGCTTTAAAAAAGGTTGTTTGGGGTGCCATAACTTGTCATGGAAGGGAATTTCAAATCATGCCTAGCATCAGTGGCGATTTGTCCTGGTTTAGGTACTG
>JAMDYH010000229.1:0-25000 GCA_023658055.1 Thaleichthys pacificus | reverse complement strand
GTTCTGCTACAACCCGGTCAGAGCATGGAGATGAGAGTGACCCTCAGGTCATCCACCCCCGGCACCAAGCTGCTCCATGCCAGCCTGGCACACAGCAACAGCCCTGCCATCACCAGGCGCCTCCACGTGCTCTCCGTTTCCCCCACCTGACTCTCCCCGGCCAGACCCGAGCAAACACTGAAGACTTTGAAAGCATTTCTCTCTCCCTCGTTTAAAAGGTTGTTTTAGTAACCAATATGCAGTAGAACATGCAGTATCTGCACCATAGCACCAATGGAATGTCCCCGTCAGCTGGTATGATGATGTTTCGTTTGGACGTTCCCTTCACCAGGCAGGACTGGTGTAGATTCACGGTGATCACAGCCTAATTAGACCATCCAGTGAGGCGGTCATGGCCATGCAGTCTTACCCTTCATAATAGGATATGCATCTCTCGTACTCTTAACTGGTAGGGAGTGTATCCTGTGAGGTCCAACACACACTGCTGCTGACATGTGTGCTGCAGAGATAAGACCAAGCACAAGCTTGCTTTGTCACTGAGAACCGTGGTAATAATATGTGCCCGTTACAGATGAGGAGGAAGATGTTTCATCATCAAAGCTGTTTGTACAGAATGCACTTTCTGCTATTAGATAGCTTGTTGATGATCTTAAGAGACTCTCCAGTCTGAAAGTGCTTGTTACATTACATTTACATTTATTCATTTAGAAGACGCTTTTTGCTTGTTCTCATTTCTGTCTGTGTTTACCCAAATGCTCTGTTGTGTGTGCTCTGTGTGTGTATGTGTTCATTTGTGCATGTGTGACTTATAGTCATGGCTGTACTTGTACACAGTCTGACTAGCTGGTCTGAAGATTAAGAGCCATTTATTTGACTAGTGCTCTGATGAGCAGACAGCATCATCTGTTGGGGAGACAGGGTACTGATTAAAGGTATGAAAATGGATAGAAACTTTTGTACACATTTTAACACTGCAATCAAACTGATTAATGACAAAAATAATAAATCACCACATTAAATATTGACTGTAATCCTTGACAAACTCGTTTAAACTTGCAGCCATGCTTGGTTTTCATTATCCTAACAAAGATCTTAGCCTGGGGGTGAAGAAAAATAGTTTTTCACATTCTTCTTTTTCTGAGACGAGTTACCTTTTTATATATGATGTAACACGCAATGCAAAAATAAAACTAACAGGTCCATTCAGTTATTTATAACTTTACGCATTAAAGGGTTAGGAATAGTTTGTATTAATAGTGTGTTGTGGTTCATACATGAAGCATTTGTATGACGACTACTCTGGCCAGGAGAGGGCATGAGCAGTGCTGTGTTAGGGCTCCGTAGAGAAAGAGAGTGAAAGGGAGAGAGAGAGAGAGAGAGAGAGAGAGAGGTGTTCCAGCCTCTGGTTGGCTTGCTGTCTCCCTCTTTACAAAGGGCCCAGCCACCCATGTCTGAGCAGCCAGGGGACGCTTCTCCCCTCCCAGACCAGCCAGAGGGACTGCAGGACACACACACACACGCACACACTCTCAGGCAGCCTCCCCTCACTTGCACCCCGACACACAGAGAGAGCACCCCAGCTTGGACCGGCAGCTACTGGATGTTTCACTTGATGTCCCAGAGTTAGCGGAGCATCTCTTCCATACTCTACTCTGCTCTAGTGGACCTACTCCACTTTGACTGTACTCTTCTCCACTTCGAAGGCAGAGATCCTAGGAACAGCTGGACCATTAGAGAGAGCCTGTATCAGAGCTGTGTGAAGATGCTGCCCTCCGTGTGTGTGCTGGTGCTGCTGGCTGTGTGGCCTGCTGCGGGGAGGAGCAGTGGCCTGCTGAGGAAGACTGGGCAGGGCGCGGAGCACAGCGGACTGAACCCTCTCCAACACCTCAACATCCAGGTGATTCAGAGCCGGGGTTTCCCTGACCAGGACCAGGACCAGGACCAGGACCAGGGGTCTGTGCTGCACATCAGGGCTCCTCGAGGAGCAGCGGAGGAGGACTCAGACGCAGATACAGGGGAGCAACAGTCCACCTTCTCTCACTCCTATGAGAACGAGTTCTTCACGACCCCCAGAGCCACACAGCTCACTAACTTCACTCAGGAGGATGAGGCAGAGGCAGAGGCGGGGGCTGAGGATGGCAACCATGGCAACGAAACCGACAGGGGCATCACTCACATCCGCAACCCCCTGTTCCCTGTCACAGACAGCTCCTACAGCGCCTACGCCATCCTCTTCCTGTCTCTGGTGGTGCTGGCGGTGGGAATTGTGGGTAATCTGGCGGTGATGTGCATTGTGTGGCACAACTACTATATGAGGAGCTCCTGGAACTATCTTTTGGCCAGCTTGGCATTCTGGGACTTCCTGGTTCTCTGCTTCTGTCTTCCTGTAGTGGTCTTCAATGAGCTGACCAATAAGAGGCTGCTAGGAGAGGTCTCCTGCCGCCTGGTGCCTTATATGGAGGTGGGTGTGGTTCGTATAGAAACACAGTACATGCATTATACAGTATTATGTTAAGGGCTCTCCAGACTTAACAATGTTAAGTGCTCTCCATGTTTTATTGTGCATTAGTATTTGGATTATTCATGTCATGTAAAATATTTTAATGGTGACCCAGATAGCAAAACATTTGGTCATATGATGTGATAAGGTGATGTGAAATGTTTTATTAATAAGTATAAGTTTAACATATACTTATATAAGAGGTTCAATACTACAATAGTTTATTATAGTTACAAAAAAAAAATCTTGACAGCTGAGGGAAAGAGAGAATGAGAAAGAGAGATGCCAACAAACTGTCACCAGAGAAAAGCACTCCTCTTTGTAAGATCAGCAGAGGTGTGGTTGGTGAACAGCTCTGAGGGATCAGTCTGAGCTTCAGGTTATGACCATCCAAACAGAAAGATAGGAGAAGATCTTTCCTTTCTTATAAGACCATGGCAACGTCATGATATATACAGTTGCTTTTGCATCTTTGTAGATGAATTGGCTTCAAAGCCATGCACTTGTTGTTTAACGGCCTTGATTATCTAAGTATAAATGCTTGTGAACTGCGGGGTTCGGTTCCCATATAGTGAATGCAAAGACTGAGCTACAGACCCCACAATAAGCCTCCTTTTTTGATCTCCTAGGTAACGTCACTGGGCGTGACATCGTTCAGCCTGTGCGCTCTGGGCATCGACAGGTTCCATGCAGCCACCAGCTCCCAGCAGCCCAAGGCGCGTCGCGTGGAGCGCTGCCGCTCGGTCCTGCTCAAGCTGCTGTTCGTCTGGGTGGGCTCCATGGTCCTAGCTTCCCCCGAGCTCCTCCTCTGGCAGCTCAGCCAGGCCGTGTCTCCTACCACCGGGGCCCTGGTGGACTCTTGCTCCATCCACCCCACGTCCCCCTCCACCCTGCCCCTGCCAGACTCCCTGTACTCCCTGCTCCACAGCTACCACCAGGCCCGTATGTGGTGGTACTTTGGCTGCTACTTCTGCCTACCTGTGGTGTTCACCCTGCTCTGTCAGCTAGCCACCTGCCACGTCACCAACGACGCCAACGCCGCAGCCGCCAGCTCCGCCTCCCAGCGCGGCCATGGCGACCGCTCGCCGTCCAAGCAGCAGACGCAGCAGGTGCAGCAGGTGGAGCGCCAGCTGAGCTGCACCGTCCTGGCGCTGGCCGTGGTCTACGCCATCTGCACGCTGCCCGAGAACGTCTGCAACATCGTCCTGGCTTACACGGCCACCTCCGTGTCCGAGAACACCGCCGCCCTGCTGGCGCTGATCAACCACTTCCTGTTGTTCTTCAAGGCATCGGTCACGCCCGTGCTGCTCCTCTGCCTGTGTAAGTCTCTGGGCCAGGCCTTCATGGACTGCTGCTGCTGTTGTTGCGAGGAGTGCCAGCCCGCCGGCTCTGGCTCCTCCCCTTCCCACACAGGCCACTCCCTCGGGGCTGAGGTGAAGCTGAAGAGCACCAACGAGATGTCCTCGTCCTCCATCTTCTTCGACAAGGCCAAGGAGAGCTCCACCATCCTGTCTATCAGCAGCTCCAGTTGAACTGGGCATGCCTGATCCTCCTCCATGCTGTCTCACGCCCTTCTCTCTCTCTCTCTCTCTCTCTCTCTCTCTCTCTCTCTCTCTCTCTCTGAATCCTGATTCTTATTTACCTGCATCTGTCTTTCTATCTATTTCTCCCTTCCAGTACTTCAGTCCATTCAACATACCTAAATACATCCCTTTCCTTCTTCCTTCTCTCTTCTCTCACAATCTTATAACAGTGTTCAGTCTAAATGCAGAACTCCTTTTCCTTTCCTGTCTCCTCCTTTGACACTTCTATTTCGACCCCCCAGGCCTGTAATGTCGTTTTCTAGAGCGATGCTAGCTAGCCTGTTAGCCTCCAGCTACTTTCCAGAGCTAGATGCTACCTAGCTAGCATAACTAGCTCCAGCCAGTCCACCCAGTGGAATATATTTGTACAGTCGTTTAAGTTGTTGACTCACAAGCTCAGTCTAGGAGGCTGGGGATACCCGGTCAGTAATGTACCTGTAGAGGAGTGAATCACTCCACAGTGGTGTTTATTCTAAGGATTGTTAGGTCAGTGTAAAACTGAACCAGTCTAGATTATATGCTAGGTTTAAACTAACCTGCCTTCTCCTCTCCACAGGACAGGAAACATGAGTTAATTATGTTTTTTATGACGATGTCACATCACACTGTTTACATGTTCGATAAACCACGTGACACAGCCAGCCTTGCCTTGCATTAGAAGTTGTCCTCGTCCACAGTACCCCCACCACTCACCTCTACCTCCCTTACCTTTAGCCAACCCAGTTTTTTGATAATATAATATTTTTCAAATCAAGAATTGGTTGAGACTTGATAGTCATCTGCTGTCAGATGAAAATGCTGTGAAATCCTATTTTAAGCAGAAATTGTTTTATAACTAAGATTAGTTGTGCCTGAAGTGAAGCTGATGTACAGTTTTTGAGAATGTGAATTTAGACTTAAACCAACCAGCTGTAGTAGTCTTTAATTTATCCAATAAAGATTTGTAATGTACTTCATCAGCTGTGATGTTTCTGGGATTTATTTATTCATTTCACTTTTTCATTAATAAACTGAATTTAAAATATTTATTATATTACAATGATCATGGAAGGTCAATCAAAGGTGGGTGATGATGACATATGTTGGTAATGGCTCTGGGACATAACTAGTAGGCAAGTTGGAGTAGCATTGCTTCCAATACTGACTGCTCCTTCTATTGATTGTCTTAGTATGTCTCCTGTCACTCATTGGTTTCTCTCTCATTATCCTTTGCCTTTCTCACTCTCTACCCCCCCTCTCCTCCACCTCCTTTTCTCACTGAGCTGCTCTCAGAAGGCTTCATTGTCTTCTCCAGACCCATGCCGGACGCCTCTAAGAATATCAATGCTCTCAGACTACAGTTCAGTTGCCAGGTTACAGACCCAACATTCACGTGTGTGTCAGACTGCCAGAACCGGGCGAGCTTCGCCCAGTGTTCCCACCCTGCCCAGTTACCCCGGGCAACCAGGCTCTTTAACCACCCGGACCATCAGGAGGGACTCCATGTTCTGAACTACTTTTCAGTGTTTGTGTGTGTGTGACTGGCAGTTATACTAGTGAAAGGTTATTTAAGAAGATTTTTTTTTACGAGTATAAAACGGAAGCAATATGGTTTGTTTCCAAAGGAACAAAGGTTTGGGAACGCTTGATTTGAATCCTGATTCAGCCTGAGTTCACTTCATCCGCAGTAGAATGAGGGAACGCCCGTGTTCAAACACACACTGAGAGCAAAACAAACAGGAGAGTAGAGGAAGACAGGAACAGATAGCCCTTAGTGTCCTGTTTGGAGTCTGTTTCTGTCTTACAGCATGTTCACTGTGTGCCAGGAGGGAGAGAGGGTGAAAGAGGGACCATGCAAAAGAGATAGTGCCAAAAAGGGAAAGATAAAGACAGCAAGAGAGAGTGGGAGAGAGAGAGAGAGATTATGTGGGTGAGGGGAAAACAGAAACAGAGAAAGAGAGAGAGACAGAGAGAGAGTGAGAGAGAGAGAGAGAGAGAGAGAGAGAGAGAGAGAGAGAGAGAGAGAGAGAGAGAGACAGAGAGAGAGCGAGAGACAGAGACAGAGAGAGAGAGAGAGAGAGAGAGAGAGAGAGAGAGAGAGAGAGAGAGAGAGAGAGAGAGAGAGAGAGAGAGAGAGAGAGAGAGAGAGAGAGAGAGAGAGAGAATGTGTGCATGTGTGTGAGAGAGACAGAAAGGGAGTAATAGAAAGGGGAGCTCGCCTCATTAGTAGTGGTCAGACAGTTCCTCTAGCTGCTAATGAGAGGCCAGGAACAGTCTCTCCTCTGTTCCCTTAATGAAGCCACCAACACTCATCAACAGACATCCCCGCAACCTAAACCCAACCTTCTCACAACCGAGACACAACCTCAACTCTACCTTCTCACAACCGAGACGCAACCTCAACTCTATCTCTCACAACCTCAACTCTGCCTTCTCACAACCGAGACACAACCTCAGCACAACACTAGCATGGGGTTAAACGTTACCCGTGCTGTAACCATGTTGTCACACCCTCACAACCTCTACATCGACACAGAATTGTCATACTCTTGGCACTCCATTCGGTTGAGCTCAAATGAAAATAAAAGGGATATTATGATTTTGCATGCCATGATCAGCTGATCGAGCAGCCCTGCCCATCCCTGAACCTCGCTGGAGACATGGCCGACTCATGTAGCACCCAGCGCAGTACAACGTCTGCCCTCATCCAAGGGGAGTCAGCGCTGCATCCTGCTGACTGCTGGGGCTTTGCCCTGGGTGCTGTCAACGCCACATGAATCCACTACTGTTTGTCACCAACAGTCTAAGCTGGAGACATGAGCTGTGTCTTGAACCAAGCGCCCAGTGTTCTGTTGGCTTTGATTTGAGACTATTGGTATTCTGCTGAGGAGACGCTGTGAAGCAGGCAGTAAGAGTCCTGTGCTGTGGCTGCGCCAGGCTGGTTGGCTGGCAGGCTGTTTCTGTGCGTAGAAGCCAACATAGAGAAAGCAGACTAAGTCACCCACTGAATGGCTCTTCGTTCTCAGCTCAGTTCAGTCAATGTGTGTGAGTGTGTGTTTGTGTGTGAAGAGTGCATGGGAAGGATTCTCTTCAGGGGCAATTGTAGATGTGTGTGTGGCAATTAGCGAGAGAATGTCTGTGTGTGGGCTTGCATGTCAGAGAACGAGGAGGTGAGGCTGTGTGCATGTGTCGTGAGAGATCGCAGTTGTGCCTATGTGAGTATGTGTGGCAGTAACTCCAGTGTGAGTATCTATCAGTTGGAGCATCGTGTATCTGGTTAGGCTCAATGAACATAAACTAATATGACCTGACTGTCCCCACTCCTGAGGACGACCCAGCCTCTGTCAGCCCTCCCCTGTCCCCCTCCTCCTCCCCCCCTGGAGAACGGACAATGTTTGTTTTGTTTGGTGGGAATACTGACGGGGTGGGGGGGTTGGGGGGTGAGAGTGGTTGTCATGACGAGGGTCTGGGCCATGGGAGGAGGAACACAAACACATCTGAAACAGGAGGCTGGCCCAGGACTTGCGCGCACACACACACACACACACACACAGACACACACACTTGACCCCAACCCACCTTGTTGTGTGGACAGGAAGCCCAGAGCTGTGTGGTTATTGTGGTGTTGTCCCTTCTGGAGGAACAGTTAGTATGTAGGGCCAACCACCCAGAGCCCAGGAGAAAGGAAGGAGAGTGGAGAGGGAGGAATGGAGAGGGAGGAAGCCAGAGGGGAGAAAGCACAGAGGGATAAACTTAGAGAAGAGGGGAAACGAGAGCAGACAGGAATGATAGTGACTAGTATTCATCCTGCCAGCCCAGTCTCTCACCACCTCTCTTCTTCACCGCCTCTGACCCTCTTTTTTTTTTTACCCTCCAGCCTCTAAATTCCCTAGCCTCTCTGGGTCTCACACCTCCTTGTTCTGGACTCCTTGCTCTGCTTGTCGAGGGGGAGGGAGGGAGGAAGCACAGAGGGGGAGGCAGGGTCACAGTCAGAGCCTGTTTGTGTTGGTTTAGGATGAGTTCCCTCACCTGTCATGGGCCAGTTTCTCGGGGTGCACTTGGTGTCTTTCAACATTCTACACTTTCCAGCAGTTGTGCAGTATAATCAGGCCAGGTCTACTGCCCTGTGTCTTAAAACATCAAAAATATTGATCTGATCTTAGATCAGCACTCTGTCTTCTTGAGGCAAATACCAGTCCATCCTACAGCCCTCCATACCAGGTACCATCTCATATAGCTAGTTGGAGGATCTGTTACCGTAGAGATGACCACACACACATCTACTGTCAGCCCCCATTGTATGTGTCAGGGTACCCCTACATGCACGGCAGGATTAGAATGTAGACCATGAGCTGTGACTGCCCCCTACTGCTCAATATCACACCACACACTCGCTACAAAGCAGGAAAGATACTTGTTTCTATTCCATGCATTGTTACCATTGGATACTACCACAACAGTACAGGACACATGCACCACACGCATGCACACATATCATAAAAGACACCATCAATAAAGTTCTTTTCAACATAGTCTTTAGTTAGTATCATACACAAGCATGTCCTATTAAAAACACAATTAACTGAATTGAAACAATAATGTACAAACAGGTTAAAACTGATACAGTATTTACTATATTTGCCATAAAAATAACCATTTATAGTTAATTCTCAAAGGTCCCACAAATACTTATGCCCGAGCATGCAAACAAATAAGTAATGATCCTTGTGTTGTTCCTAGTCGATATCCATGGTTACGTTTGGCGATGTAAGAAGCAGAGTCATTCATAAATTACAAAATCAGACAGAAGCTTCAATTGTTAGTTGGTATGAGATGTCTAACAGTGTGCTCTGATTGGCTGCCTGCTGTTCATTATAGCCAGCGGCGTGCTCCAGAGTGTGATTATTTTGACACGCGGATTGATCGAGGAGGATGGAATTTTGCCTTTTATCTAATGGCATCTTCCAAAGCAGAAATATTCCACCCACCTGGGCTAAACCAGGTTGCGCTCCTATTAAACTGATGGACAGACCTATCACCTGTACCTACATAGAGACTGTTCATAATCTTGACTGGCCGTACAGGAGAACAACTTGATCAGCCAATAATAAAGCACGGTACAGACGATGCTGACCAGTGAAAGAGTTGTTGTGTTTTGTGGTTCAGTCGTGAACAACAAATAGCAGATATTGCTTGACCACTTAGGTGACAGGCAGCCATGACAGTGACACAGGACCAGTTTAGGGGGCCGGATTTCAATACACTTAAACTGCAACCTTCCTTCCACCCCTCCTTGAGGTCATCACTGATCTACCATGACCGGATAGGCGAAAGCTACTGTATGCCGTACAAAGCTAGTATGAACCATCCCATCATGCGAGATCAGTGATCCCTTCTAGGATGGGAGGATGAAAGGGTACAAACATGGCCTGCGAGCTGCATTTCAGGTAGGGGGATGGAGCATGGATGTTTCTCTGTAGACCAGCTCATCATCCCTAGAGATCAATGACAGAAAACATTCTAGAACTGCTCCTCTCACCCCACTGTAACAACATATCCACATGACTCAGTGACTGACTGAAGACTCACTGGATCCAAAACCCCTAGCCCCCCCCCCCCCCCCCACTCCACCCAGTCATCCTCTTTACCCCCTTACTACTACTGACCTGGCTCCTAACTCCTACCACCTAGCCTCCTCCCACCTAGTAGTTCTGGTAAATCAGGCTTAGAGCGTTTGAGTTACTAGCAACATGGCAGAAGAAGCGGCACAGCCTCTGGTGAGGGGGTAGGTAAGAGGTCAGGGTCAGAGTCTAGGGGTTGATATAAAACTCAGCCTCGACTCTTCCCGGTCCCTGCATCTGCTGACAATAAGCTTCAGCCTCGAGAAGAAATCCAAAAAATAAAACCTTAATGAAATATGAAAAGGATTTTGATTTTTTTTTTTTTTACAGGGCAGCTTAACCACCTGAAGACAAATGCGTGTCACAAGAAGATTATTTTACAAAAACGAAAATGAACAGTGCAAGTAAAAGGTCTTTGCGTTGCCTCAGCGGGAGGTGGGGGGGGGGGGCCTTGGGGGTCTAGCGAAGGGGCAAAGGGCATCCAAAAAAAAGAGGAAAAAAAAAAAAAGACAGGGGAGGGGAGGGGGGGATAGGGGTTACGGACAAGCTGTGGAGGGTAGAGGGATGGGGGGGTGTTGGTGTTCTCAGGACTGTCATAGACGGCCATGTTCTCAAGAGCTCCTCTTGGTTCTGGAGTGCTGGATCAGCCACTGTAGTGTGATGTCTGGGGGAAGGGAGACACACAAAGTGCAGTGGTTATCACACTGGGAACAGCAGACAAGCTGCCTGGCAGCATGACATAGGGAAATGAAAAGCACTTCCAATGTGAACACTCGTCTACAAGGGAGAGTCAGTCCTATGTCAAGAGAGGAGAGGAGAGCGGGGTGGGTGGAGAGGGAGGGAGGGTGGTGGAAAGAAGGGAGATAGGGAGGGAGAGAGATTGTGGGAAAGTCGAAAAATAAGACAGGTAGACAGGGAAGGCAGGGTATGTGAAAATGACTATAGCCTTACTAACCAATGTTGTCCTTCTCCTTGCAGGAGATGGAGTAGCAACAGATCTCTCTATCCTGGATGGCTGAGCAGGTTCCTGCACACCAGAGTACACCAGTTAACACCACACATAAACACACACAGAGTTTAAGATGAATCCATTCATAGTTTACATTTTCTCTATCAGCTCCTTCTCATCCAGAGCCCCATGCAAGTCCCTCTTGTTCCCCAGCACCAGCACCTGGGATAGGGACAGAGATAGTCGGACATTGTAATAAATCAAAACCAAGGGAGGGAGGCTGAATCTTCAGCTGAGTTATTTGGGTCGAGTTAGCTAACGATGAGGTCTCCAGGTCGTAATGGGGTGGAGGTACAGAGTTGGAGAGCCCTGATCAAGGCTCTCGTGGTACCCACAGGTATGCCCTGCAGCTGAGGCTTGTCCAGCAGGTTGTGGAGCTCGTTCTTCGATGCCTCTATCTTCTCTGGGTCTGCTGCATCTACCATGTACCTGCACAAGACACAGATTGATAAATATGAATAATATAATAATAACTAGTTGAGGATGAGAACTAATATAACTAGTGGGATAGTGGTGGTTAGATAAAGATGGTTACTCACACAATGGCACTGACCCCTCTGCAGTACCGCTCCCACATACTTCTGAAGCGCGGTTGTCCTCCAATGTCCCACAGCTGGAAGACAACACTGTGCACACGCACACTGTCAGTACTCATAAACACACCAGTACTCTTCTATTCGAACAGACTGATAAGACTGTGCTACTAACCTTGATGGTTACGTTACCCTTGGTAATCTTCCTCATGTTGAATCCCACGGTAGGAATCATGTCTTCACTGAACTGACCCGACTAGAAGGAGGAGAGAAATCCAAAAGACACCCGTTAGATTCAGAGTAACTGAATGTGAAAGTGTCAATTGTCTCAATTCTCTAATCTCACTGTTCAAACTGCTACTGGTAAAGATTTGCTAGTCTGACGGAGCCAGACTTAATTAAACAATTTGAGTTCGCGTAAACTTAAAAAGTAATGTTTGTAGAAATGACACATTACTGCCTTGGAGAACTAGACAGACAACGAGTCTCATTTGCAGTTAATGACCAGGTTCTAATAATATTGGATTGCTAGTCTACATCTAGAGGCAAGTTACAGCAATAATACGATTCACAGGTTAAACGATCGAGGTAATTTAAGATTTACGGCATTAGATCATAAATGTAGGAAATGAAAATGGATTGTAAACGTGTAAGATAAACAATATATCTCTAGGCTTTAGTAGCAAGCTATTGCTAGCTAAGGCTAGCTAGCTAAATAGAACAACAATGGACACATCAGCTGATGAGTGTCACCGACTTGAGTTACTGGCTAGTAGTAGGAGCAGCACAACATTAGGCTAGTACTAGTAGGACAAATTTAACGTACCGCAATCACGTTTACGAATGTCGTCTTGCCCGAATACTGGAGTCCAACCAATGTCAACTCCATCTCCTCCTTCCAAAACAAGGCTTTGAACCAGTCAAGGAGCTTGTTAATAAGTGCGATCATCTTGGAAAGGTTTGAGGTGTCACGGCTACTACTATTCCAGTACTGGCTTTTTGACTGTTGGAGAGGTGGCTACGCTAACTAGCTATGGCTAACCTTACAAAGCTTCAATTTAGCTCGCAGTGACAGCACGTCGGAGGACGAAATCTTTTCCAATAGTTTGTTTCTTATGGATCAAGACGAAATTAGACTAGGAACACGAAGGTATTGTGTAATGTAATCTGTATTTTTTTTTAAATATATCTCAGTTGTTTACAACGCCTTTCGCCTGCCTGTCTGTCGACTCCTTAGAAAGCCAGTTCTTCCTTGTTGGGTGGGGTTTGACAGCGCGCAGCTACAGGAGCTCTGAAAAAAGAGGGTACCCTGGCTCCGTCCGTGGACTTGCTGCACGGCTAGATCCCCCTAGTGGAGAGAGATATATTGTAGGCCTACCAACCCAGTCAGCCATGGAGAGATTCCCAGTGGCGATTAGGTCTGTGTTTTTCAGTAATCTTGTTAGGGTGTTTTTATCCAAGTCTGTACATTTGTGTTAAAATAGTGTATAAGAGCTAATTTTATATACACTAAGTAAAAAGGTAGGCGAAGATACTCCTCCTCAGGACTGGTGAGTTCTACCTCTCAGGTCTGACTCCACAGGTGAACCACCTCAGCAGGGGACTCGCCAGCTCTATTTCAGCCTATCAAACTGTCTTTTCATGTATTCATGTATTTACTGTATTCATGTTGAAACAGGTAACCTATTTCATGCTAATAGATGTCTAAATAATAAAATGAAATAATGTCATTTCTGAGATATGTGCTCTCTCTTTTCATGTGATAACCAATGAGATACGCTGATGAGATTGACATGTGTGAACTGTGCATACATGGAAGCGTGCGTGTGTCAATAAAGATTCAGTCTTTTTTTAGTTTTTACAGCAAAGCTGATTTCTCACGGTGTGGTTTATTACGTGAAAGTAGTATTTGGATAGCACTGTGTACAGGACGTAGAATCCGCTGTACAATTCACACTGTCAAAAATGTCCCGACCAATTGCAGTAAAGTGCGAAAAGCCACGCGAGTAGTTATTTAATAACATCGCAATCGTACCTTATTGTCTAAAACGTCGAGCCGTTGTTTTGGAAAAGACGCCGCGCTATTTATATTATGACGTCATAGGGCATAAAGGGATTGTGACGCACTTTACCAAATGATATAAAAACGAATTGCAAAATCAAATCTGTCAGTGATGAAATAAATTTAATCCAAGGCAATGAGTCGTCTGAAAGAGTTTGTCATCCTTACTGAGAGTGTAAGACATGGATGAAATCCCAAAACACGAAGAACGACTACAAGAACGGAGGCCTAAACAAAAGGTAAATTGGGTTATCTATATCTAGTAGCTAAAACGATTAAAACTCACGAAAATGTTTGGTTCTTTAGATTCTTTAGAATTGTATTTATGTTTTTTTTAATTGTTGTGTTTAACAATGTGACTTAACTTGATACAATACTGTAGATCTAGTCATATTTCATATTTCCAAGTCATATTTCTTAATCAAAAGTTAAAATAATTTCTGTTCAAGGCACCTCTCTCTCTCTCTCTTTCTCTCTCTCTCTTTCTCTCTCTCTCTCTCTCTCTCTCTCTCTCTCTCTCTCTCTCTCTCTCTCTCTCTCTCTCTCTCTTTCTCTTTCTCTCTCTCTCTCTCTCTCTCTCTCTCTCTCTCTCTCTCTCTCTCTCTCTCTCTCTCTCTCTCTCTCTCTCTCTCTCTCTCTCTCTTCTCTCTCTCTCTCTCTCTCTCTCTCTCTCTCTCTCTCTCTCTCTCTTTCTCTCTTTCTCTCTTTCTCTCTCTTTCTCTCTCTTTCTCTTTCTCTCTCTCTCTCTCTCTCTCTCTCTCTCTCTCTCTCTCTCTCTTTCTCTCTCTCTCTTGCTGTGTTTCACTGCTCATTGTGACCTCAATCCCCCCCACCCCCCCACCTTGTTTGTTTGTTTGTGTATGTATGTGTGTGTGTGTGCGTGTGTTTACATGGTGTGTGTTTGTCAAGGCCTGCAGGGCTGATGTGAGCACTGGAGGTAGTAGTACGCCATCATCAGCAGAACGAGATTCCGACCTGGCCGGGAAACTGGCAGGACCAGGCAGGATGGTGAGTAAACGGCCCTCATCCCCTCACTGAGTACTAACAGAGACACCACCTACTCCCCTCAACCCAATCTACCTCCACGTCTCCAACAACTCTGATAACTTCTCTGTTAGTATGCCTTGCTAAGCGTTTGTCTTCCCTGCAGGTCATTGGTACATGTGTGAACATGCCTCCCATTTCCCAGACCAGCTACCGTGAGTAATCGGTTTATTAATGTATCAAAAGTACAACATTCATGATTGAAATATCCCTTTCTATCAAGAGTGAGGGATCCACCAATCACACTGTGACAATCCTCTCTACATGTAGGTGTTCTTCCACCAATCAAAATCCCATCCTGCCCAGAGGAACCAATGACGCGGGACGAAATTCCAGTGTCAGAGGCCATGATGTCCCATCCGTGAGTGTCCCTGTTAACGTCCCCTTTAGGCTACTGCCCTGTTGAACACGATGTCTCGCTAGTTGTCATTGTACTGTAGTAGAGAGAGTGTAACACATACGTTCTTGTTCTTGTTACAGTCAGTGGAGACTCATCAAAAAGGTCCTGTTGAGAAAGGTAGATAAAATGTTTAGTTTCTAACTCAAAATATTTTTGTATATATATATTTGTATTTGCGATTTAACTTTCTCCCCTTTTTTTCACGATGCCTTTTTTCTCTCCTCTCTCTCTCCATCCTTTTCTGTCTCTTCCCCCTCTCACCCTCTCTCTTTCTCTCTCTCTCTCTCTCTCTCTCTCTCTCTCTCTCTCTCTCTCTCTCTCTCTCTCTCTATTAGAACAAGAGCGTCACTGAGCTGCAGAAGTGCTCAGAGGAGATGATGGAGTGGATTCTCCAGGTGGCCAATGAGGGGGTTCTTCCCGCCATGGCCCTTTACCAGGTCCTTCACCTCCACCAAGACCCTCTGTCTGCCGCTACCTCCCACAGCAGCGGCATCTCCACAAGGAACAGATCTTCTTCGTCTCCTGAGTCCAAGGAGCGGGCCTCTTCTCAGGGCTCAGCCCAGCCTGATGTCCCCGAGGGGATCATCTCAGAGAAGTCCCACCCCCTGCTGGAAAGTGGGCTGGGATCCAGGCCACAGGACAGGCTATCGAGTGGGAAGCCTCCGACACCCCTTTACCCCAGTAGGCCCACAGGGGAGGATGTCATTGCCACGGCATCCCTCACTGTGGCAGAGGTCATCGCCAAGTTGAAGGGAGTGATGGCGAGAGACGTGGACAGTGAAGAGACAAAGCTGTCTGCCATTGTAGAGGAGCTCTGTGAAGAGGCCATGGAGAAGGTGATGGACGAGTTGGTGCTTCACCACCCCAGCAACTCCTTGTCTAAATTCTATACGACAAGTATCTCTGAGGACCTGATCCTTAACACCTGGCAGGATGCCAAGGAGAAGATCCAGATCCTCGCCGACATCCACACTGACGCCGTCAACGAGCAGAGGCCCCCGCGGTCCCTGTTGTCTGCCAACACCAACACGTCAGAGGCCGTCTTCCACAGGGAGAAAAAGGAGGCTGAGAAGATGGCCTCATTCCTCATTGGCAGTGTGGCGGAGGCAGAGGAGATGGAAAAGGCTATGGCATCGCCCAGGCCCAGCTGTGGGACGGCGGTATCGACCGGCTCAGGCCGCAGCTCGGTCAGCAGCATTGGACAGATCAGATTCGACAGCGAGCCTCACAACTCCTCCACCCAGAGGGAGAGCCTCTCTGGCATCCTGGCCCACCACGCCCTCTTCCAGAGAGAGGGCATTTTCACCACAGAGGAGAAGCTGGAGCTGGTGAGGCTGGTGGGGGGCATCCTCCAGGGGATGGTGGCCAGAGAAAGACGCTCTTCCCTGAACCAGCCCCAAGACACCGACACGGCCTCCCTGCCCCAGAACATCTCCAGTGCCTGCAACATCATCAACATCGTCCTGGACAACTTCAGCGCAGCTGCGGAGATGATTGGAGAAGGAGAGGTGGAATTCCTGCAGCCACGCAGTAAGGACTTCACCCTGTTAGTGGAGTGCGTGAGCGAGTCCCTGCTCAGCCATGTTACGGAGGAGGTGGAGGCCCTGCGGAGGAGGACCCAGTGGGTCAGCAGCGGGAGGAGCAGCAGGATGAGCCGCAGCGAGGGAGAGCTGCTGGGGAACTGGGTCGAGGGAAAGGAGGAGAAGGAGGCCTGCACACTCTCCTGTCAGGAAAGCTTCCTTCTCTGCACCCAGCAGGAGGAGAGGAGATCAGAGGAGGAGTGCAGCTCGGCTAGCGACGAGGAGAAGGAGGAGCAGCAGAAGGAGGAGGCCAGGTCAGCCTCCAGAAGCCCTAGCCCCAGAAGCCCTAGCCCAGAAGCCCTAGCCCCAGAAGCCCTAGCCCAGAAGCCCTAGCCCCAGAAGCCCTAGCCCCAGGAGCCCTACTAGCCCCAGGAGCAAGGCAAACAGCCACAACCTCAACCTAACAGCTCACAAAATGCTGGACACCGTGGTGCGGATGGCCTACTCGGCCTCCAGGTCAGTCTCCAATGATGGAGGCAGCGAAAATAACAAAGGAGGCTCCTCCGTCGGGTGGTTGAACCAGGCTGAGTTCGACCTGGGCCGCCTGCTGGCCTCCCAGAGCATGTGGCCCAGGATGTTGCAGGCGAGGATCCAGAGCCTCTCCATGGAGCTGATCGGCTGCCTCTATCAGCTGCTCCTGGACACGCAGATGGGACGACTCCCCTCGACACGCAGCTGTAGCTCCAAGCCCAACGTCCAGAACCCGGAGGCCAAGCAGCACCTGGACTTGGAAGTCTTCACTCCAATGCTGTACAATTTCATCCACTTGGCTTTCAAGAAACTGATGGAGAACTTCCTTGGCCTGACCAACTCGCTTCCGGACGAATGTGTGCTGGTGAATGACCGCCTCAAATGGATGTGTAAGAAGGACAGGACCGACTCCATCAGGGATGTATTTTGGGAGAGCAGCGAGAGCAGCGATGACAGCGACAGCAGCGACTGCACGTCTCTGGAAGGGTCCTACTGCATGATGCCGAGCCCCAGCCGAGGGACTGTGGGTAGGAACCGGCCATCTTCCTCTGTCAGCCAGGACCAGAGGAGGGCGCTAGAGGCCATTTCTGATGTGTTAACCATCAAAGTGGGAAGTATCCTTCAGTGTTCTTGCAATGACCCAGAACAAGTAATGGCCATTGTCAACAAAGGTAGAGAAATCTTTTACTCAATTCACTATATTGACCCCAAAGGGAATTTTCAGGTGTTCAGGTAGCTTAACTAGTAACACTGTGTACACAGTTACAGAATAGGTAAAAATGATCAAATGCTCTTTAGAAATAGAATGTCTCACCATGTCGCCATATTTCTGTTATTAAATGGATGGGTTTTACATGTTACAAAAAATCCTCCTTGTGAAATGCTCCCTAACCCTTTGGTAAAAAAGACCTCTGGAGTCTATAAATATGTTAATATAATACAGAGTTGTAAGTGCTACAGCACTGCTGAATGACAGTGTAGGTATAGTTAAGAACTACAATATTAATATTAGAGATCATAGTCGATCACTGTTTTAAGAAAAGTATAGGTAAGAGCTATAATAATACAAGGATACTTAAAAGTGTGAGTGTGTTTTTTGTGTGTGCCAGGCCTTGATGCTGAGGTCCTGGCCAGGATAAGTAACCTTAGCAGCTCCTCCTCTGAAGCCACAACAGGAAGTCTCGATCCAGAGTTGAGTTCAGGTTTCACTAACCTAGAAGTAGGCCAGTCTGGGAAGGCTGATACCATTGTCCCTGACAACGACAATGTTGACTACGATTATGATTTCCATGAAGAAGAAGAAATGTCAGATAATCTGACCAAAGGCATCAACATTGCCAGGCAAATAAATACCAAGGGAGATGGGAAAGATGATGGAGCTTCTGGTCTCCCTGAGGTGATCCAGGTGCTTCCCTGGTTGCCCCCGAGACCCTCTGAGACCCCCTCCCTGCAAACCTTGGAGATTCGCATCCAGGAGAAGGTCTGGATGCCCTCAGGGCCCAGTGCCCTGCACCACCAGACCCTGCAGGACCTGCTGCACGGTCTGATGGTCCGCCTGGCCCTCCAGGAGTCCCCCTCAACCTCCAGCGCCCCCACCTTCTCGCAGCTAGAGGCAACTCTCGTTCAAGAAGTGGGCTGGATTCTCCAGACACAAGACGGGATCAGCCTCGTCCTGGAGCACCTGCCCCAGAGCCCTTTCTACAGTGGCACAGAGGCCCTGGACGCCATGTTGGAGGCGGCCTATGCTAAGCTGTCGCTCAGCGCTAGCAGCAGCAGGGCCCAGCTCCGCTCCGCTCGCCACGGAGAAGCGGGAGCCATTTGTGGCCTGGCTGAGACCATCGCCGCGGTGATCTGCCGCCACGCCGAGGACTGGCGCGCTCCTGCCGTGTCCGATCTTAGCATCCATTTTGAGAAGGAGAAGAACTCCGCTGGCTTGGTAAAGGCCGGTGGAAGCTCCAGCTCCCTGTGTGAGGATGTGAGGACACATGACGGCTCTGTGATGGAGTCTTCTGGCTTGGTAAAGGCCAGTGGAAGCTCCAGCTCCCTGTGTGAGGATGTGAGGACACATGACGGCTCTGTGATGGAGTCTTCTGGCTTGGTAAAGGCCAGTGAGACCCACATGGAGATTGAAGCAGATGGAAAGGTCAAGAAGAGATGTGACAGATTTGGTTTGGTAAAGGCCAGAGAGTGTCACTTCTCCAGATCACCAGAGGAGCTGAGGAGCTCCAGGAAGCAGAGAGGTGCAGACCCAGGCTTGTTGAAGGCCTGGGAGAAGATCGAGATATCTTCTGAGGAGGACTCTGAGGACGATAGCTCCTCCTCATCCTCTTCCACCTCCCAGTCCTGCCACTCCTCCTCCTCATCCTCCAACTCTGTTTTATCCCCCTCTGTGCCCTCCCAAACCTTCAACAGCTCTTCCATCTTCCAATCCAATCTAGGCTCCAATCTTGAAAAGACCAAACTCTCCAGCCTCCAAAGATGGTTCGCATTGGTAAGCTGAAAACAACTCCACACACGCTGACACTGGGTACAACTGATCTTAACTGAGTCAAAGATAAGATGGGTTACACGTAAGCATGTGTAGAATATATTATGTATGATTAGTAAACAGATGATGTAATTATTTCGCTGACTTATTTATTCAAATCCAAACACAGGGGATTTGACAGTTACAGGTAATGTAGTTATGTCCTGTCAACATAATGTAAAACATTTCATAATTTAAAGGAATTATGTTTGTCTTTACTTTCACTTCCATCCCAGATGAGAAAGAAGACCAAGGCTGTTACCAAGGTTACACAGAATACGTCTGCCAATGGAAAAAAGAAAAAACAAAAGATCAACTCAGTTTCTCCCTTCAATGGTGAAAGTGAGATTATGAATGGATGTTTGTTCATTTAGGCTTTCCCACTTTAGTTGGCTCTCCTGTCATTTCACATACACATACACACACACAAACACACACTCACTCATTGCAATTAAATGGACAGTGCTAAAGTTGTGTGTGATGTCATGTGCTGTTGTGTGATGGTGTTCCATGTCCAGGCACATATCTTGCAGAGTCCTCCAGCATCCCAGGAGAAGAGCAACAGAAACAGAAGAAGAAGAAGAAGAAGACCATTAAAGGCTTCTTCCACAGAGTCTCTGCAGCTCTCTCGAAGGTGTTCTGCTGTAGCTGCACGACACACCAGTAGAGGGAGCCGCCTGCTTGCTGACCTGACTGCAGCGAGGACCTGTCACTTCCCACTTTTGATCTTTTTTTTCATTAATAAAAACAAAAACAAAAAACATTGGCATTTTGTTTATACCTCCCTTGTAATCGCTAAGCTGTTTGTGTTTAGGTTTGTGACATCTCCATATCAGGACTGCAGCCACACAGAGGATAATTATTGTGGCAGTACACAGCCACTTTACTTCAGTATAAGACACTAGCATTTCTTAAGCTTTTAGAGACATATGAGAATTGTTGAGAATATTAGGTATTTCAGGATAACTTTTACTGTGTGTTTGAATGCAAGGGGGGTGCTTGTCTTATTCTTTTATCAAATAGGAAGGTGCGGAGGAGGGAGGAGGAGGGGAGGAGGAGGGGAGGAGGAGGGAGGAGTAGAAGGAGAAGAGTGCAGGGCAGAATGAGGGATGAGGGGAGGGCAGAGGGAGTGGAAGAAGGAGAGAGGAGGGGAGAAACGGGGGAGTGTTCACACACCATAAATCAATATCTGTCACCAGGGAATCATGAATGTAATCACAAAGGTGAAGAAACGTTTTGAATGTCACAAATTACAATTTAATTAACATATCCATGAGGATAAATATACATTTGTCTCAATGTCCTCATTTATGCTTCAGAAAAGAACATTGATAACAGGTAACCTTATGAGAACTGGGACTTGGGCAGTAGAATAGCTGGTCACTGTGCCACAAACTGAGCAGTGTTCCAGATGTCTGCGTGGTGTGATGATGTCATACTGTTTCTGAAGCTGTGCTGTCATCACTGGACCTGATGACCAGGTTCTCCCGGTCTTCTCCCTTGCCTCTGCTCTCTCTCTTCTCCGTGTTCTCCTTGTTCCCCTGGCTCTCCGGGTTCCCTTGGTCCTCCTGCGGTCTGGTGGGGTGCATCTCCAGCTGTGTGCTGTATTGGGCCAGGGTGGCATACAGGAACTGGTACTGCTCAGTAGTCTGGACCATACCACCCCTAGGGAGAGGAGGAGGGGTGGCAAAGAGGAGGTGAAATGTGAGGAAGAGGGGGGACAGAGAGGATGGGATGAGAGAGATAATAAGAGGAAGAGAGAGGGAGGGAGAAGTATTTGCTAACAAAGGGAGAGTGATGGGTAGGGGTGGTGGGGTTTGGAGAGGGAGTCGTGTGCTTACCTGTCCAGACGTAGACTGCATACTATTCTTAGTATGTCCACCTGCCTGGAGTGTCGAAGCTGTTGACAACCGATACAGCTGGCGATGAAACAGCCCGTTCTACCAATGCCTGCACTGGAGGGGCAGGAGACCACAACAGGTTAACATACACACACACACACACACACACACACATATATATACCTGAACAGGGCCTTACCTGCAGTGGACGATGATTGGTCCAGGGCTGTGTGGGAGGGACTTCTTGTAGTCCTCCACCTCCTCCACCAATCGCAGCAGATGGGCTGAACATTCTGGGGTCTGGTGGTCAGGCCAGGTAGAGTACCAGTAATGCCTTACCTCACAAGACTCTGTTCCCAGCTATACACACACACACACACACACATTTATGTACAACTGTAATAAATGCACTGCTGAACAGATGAATGAATACATGAATTCATGAGTTACATCTGGACATACACAAACAGCTACAATGTAAAGGAAGTGTTATCAATCACCTGGAGTGTTAATTCTCTAACAGTGTAGCCAACACACTCCGTCACAGAAGTCACACAGAGGTCAAACCTGCCGTAGGAGCCCTTCTGGTGAGGCCAGTACAGCTCACACTTCTGAAACACACACACACACACCTGAGCCTTTGGAAAGATGTGTACATAAGACATCAGAGCTTTGCAAAGAAACCATTAAACATGGTAGTGTAGGGTGGAGAAATGTGAATTTAGAGGAAGATAGAGAAGGGTGAGGTGAACAGACAGTTAGAGGGGGTGGGACTGAGGTGAAGGGAGGGGTCATTGAGAACCTTGGGTAGAAATTGAGATTTTGGGAGGTGACCCCTGTGACCTCTAACCTCATTCTTCTCCTTCAGCTTGGTGATCATGACGATGATGGCCGATTGCTCCTGCCACACCATCTCCCAGAAGTCCTGAACCGTGTTGGCCATGGGGCCCTGTGTAGCAATGTAGGCTCTGTGAATGCCTTCATAACCCTGCATAGAGTACAAAGACCTGTTATAACCCTCACATAAGACATATGGCATAGCATAAGGCTGTGTCGTAAAGATCGTGTCATAACCATGCATAGAGACGTCAACGTTTTGTAACAACACCATATTATATATTGTACATCCCTGTGTACCAGTGAGTCAGGGACTTGTCATTTCCCCCTAAGTTTCCTGTGGGTTTGCTGGTTTGTCAGGACGCCCACGCAAAGCTTCCTTCTCAGGCAGCGTTGCATACCACCTCACAAACATACCACATGTTTTTGACCAGTTTACTTACTGCTCTACTTTTCACAGAGTCGTGCAATTTTAATTTTGCTTTAAATGAACTCAAAAAGGCCAGTCATTTCAGTTTGTCCTCAAAAGACCTCCAAATCTAGTTTAGTGCCCCGACAAAGAGTGCAGCTGGCCCTGGGTGACGCTGACCTTGATGTAGTTAGCATTGATGTACCCCTCGTTCTCTTTCTCCTCTGCTGAATGGCTACGCAGAGTCACACGAGTGTCAGGATCTGATCAACACACACACAGTTTTGCAACAGTGTCAACAGTACTGAATGTGAAAAGTGTAATCCCAGTTGCACGTGTGGAGTGTGGTACAGTTTGCTGGGTGCAGGAGAGTGACTGACTGGGCAGAATGCTTTTGTATCTGTCCTTGAGCGCTCGTCCAGGGATGTCCAACTCTGTAGGGTTGACAAAGTTGGGAGGAATCTTCTGTTGGAAAGAACACACAGGATAGCTTCAAAAGGATGGTGATGTACATTTACGTTTAGTCATTTAGCAGACGCTCTTATCCAGAGCGACTTACAGTAAGTACAGGGACATTCCCCCCAAGGCAAGTAGGGTGAAGTGCCTTGCCCAAGGACACAACGTAATTTGCAAGGCCGGGAGTCTAACCGGCAACCTTCTGATTAATAGCCCGATTCCCTAACCGCTCAGCCATCTGACCCTAATGTAGGCTCTGGGTACACCTTATTATTACAGCATGGATGCGTGTGTTGTTACCATGCATAGAGACTGATGCCCTTGTCCTTATTCAGCTTAATGTGCTGTATATCCCTACGTCCCAGTTAGAACAATGTGCGTGTGTGTGTGTGTGTGTGTGTGATTGTGTGCGTACCTGGTACTCTGTATTGAGTGTGTGTGTGTGTGTGATTGTGTGCGTACCTGGTACTCTGTATTGAGTGTGTGTGTGTGTGTGATTGTGTGCGTACCTGGTACTCTGTATTGAGTGTGTGTGTGACGGTGGCAGCATGCTGCAGAGGGGTGTGTGTGAGGGGGCGGGAAGAGGTTTGGAGCAGGCGGAGGAGGGTCTCTCTGGGGGTGGAGATGGAACACAGTGGCTCCACCGCTGCCAGGCTGCTTACATCCAAAACCAAAGACACATTGGAGCCACGCCTTTACACCATTGGAGAGAAGGAAGCCATGCATCACGACATGTTAGGATGCTCTCGTGCTGCGTCATCTAGTGAACTGTACTGAGAGCACAGTCAATATAGACTCAATGGGTGGTTTCTTTCTCAAGGGACTTTCTGGAAACATATCCGTTGGCTTACCTCTCCTGGAGACGGATGGGCCTCCTGGGAGGACTCACAGCAATGCAGGTAGCTGATTGGTCATCCTCTGCGGTTGGGGTGGGACATTCTGCTGGATCACTCATGATTGGTCAAAAGTACTGGTAATTTGGTTGGGGGATTACTTCACCTTGCACAACCACGGTCTTCCCAGCAACTGTATGAAGGAGTTACAGACTTTAGGTAACAGTCTGTGTGTGAGAGAGAGCGAAAACAGAGTGAAACAGAGTGGTAGAGAGAGAAAGAAAGTGAAACAGAGTCACCATAGAGTCTGTTTATAATTAAATTACCCAAACAAGACTGTGCAGTTAGTATCTTCCCATGGCAACAAGTATAGCCTACACACCTCAACTGCAATGGCAGTTGTTGACACTTCCTGGAATGATTGTGAAATACGGAGAACCAGCTTCTCTGACTCAAGAGCAGCAAAGATCTCACATCCCCTGAAACTGAGAGGTGACATTAACAACCCCTACAGCACCTGACGTCTGTGCTCTCCACTTAACTCCTCTCCTCCGTCGCTCCCTCCCTCCCTCTCCTCCTCTCTACTTTCTTCCCTTCCCTTCCCTTCTCTTCCCATCCCATCCCATCCCCTGCCCTGCCCTGCCCTGCCCTGCCCTGCCCTGTCATGTCCTGTCCTAGTCAAACCCATTCACTTTGAACCTGCGTACCTGTCCCTGGTTTTCCTCCTCCTGCACCTCCTGTCAGAAGCTCCAGATGAAGCAAAATATCAGCTGCTTACATGGAGCAGAACGAACCCAGAGAGAGCCCAATAAACGAAGACAACGGTTGTGCGAGAGAAAAGGTAGGTACTAGACAGAGAGAGGGCGAACGCATAAGTGACAGAGAAAGAAGATAGAATTGAAAGAGGGTGGGAGAGAAAGCATGCGTGAGAGAGAGAGAGAGAGAGAGAGAGAGGGAGAGAGAGAGAGAGAGAGAGAGAGAGAGAGAGAGAGAGGGAGAGAGAGAGAGAGAGAGAGAGAGAGGGAGAGAGAGAGAGAGCGAGAGAGAGGGAGAGAGAGAGAGAGAGAGAGAGAGAGAGGGAGAGAGAGAGAGAGAGAGAGAGAGAGAGAGAGAGAGGGAGAGAGAGAGAGAGAGAGAGAGAGAGAGGGAGAGAGAGAGAGAGAGAGAGAGAGAGAGGGAGAGAGAGAGAGAGAGAGAGAGAGAGAGAGAGAGAGAGAGAGAGAGAGAGAGAGAGAGAGAGAAAGCAAGAGCAGGCATGTCGTTTGTTTTAGCAGTGTTTCAGTGTGTTGTAGCTGACTCCTCTGTAGCCTAAGGA
>JAMDYH010000228.1:0-27521 GCA_023658055.1 Thaleichthys pacificus | reverse complement strand
ACAGCACGACCCCCGGTACCGCCATCCCTCCCCGCCCCCGACTCACCGCCACCAGTCCCGTCAGCCTCCATGGTGCCGACGCCAGGTCCTCCGCCACCTGCACCGCCGCTGTCCGCCACTTCCACCTCAATGGCGCTCGATGTCCCGATAAGGCCTCGATGCAGCTTTTGATCTCAGCCAAAAGGCCGAGAAGCGAAAAACAACACAGGTTTACCACAGTAGCTAGCTACTTGGAGTCTATGCATGGTAGTGTCAGATTCACAACTGAGTTAGCTTTAATGAAGTATATTGATTGTTCAGGTGGATTCCTTGCCTGTTGCACAAATTCATTTCAGTAACCTAAACCAGGACAAATCGCCACTGATGCTAGGCATGATTTGAAATTCCCTTCCATGACAAGTTATGGCACCCCAAACAACCTTTTTAAAGCACTACGAGTAAGCTATTATTTACAGCAGCAACCCAGTCATCCCGTTGTCCCAAATAGGACTAAATTACAGCTGTTTGAACTTTAACCAAATCTGACAATGCTTGCCATTGGAGAAACGTCTCATTTTTTTATCCAGTTACTGAACATCAGAAAGTCAAGATCTGAGAATGGCTCAATTGGATAATATGCTGTGCTGGTAAACGAAGGGTTGTAGGTTCGAAACCAGTCAACGGCAATCTTTTTATTTTTTCGGACAGAACGGTTTCTAGTCTTCCGGTCAATCCTCCGGTTGTAAAACATAGCAATGAGTGGAGAAACGTCTCATTTTTTTACCCAGTTACTGAACATCGGAAAGTCAAGATCTGAGAATGGCTCAATTGGATAATATGCTGTGCTGGTAAACGAAGGGTTGTAGGTTCGAAACCAGTCAACGGCAATCTTTTTATTTTTTCGGACAGAACGGTTTCTAGTCTTCCGGTCAATCCTCCGGTTGTAAAACATAGCAATGAGTGGAGAAACGTCTCATTTTTTTATCCAGTTACTGAACATCGGAAAGTCAAGATCTGAGAATGGCTCAATTGGATAATGTGCTGTGCTGGTAAACGAAGGGTTGTAGGTTCGAAACCAGTCAACGGCAATCTTTTTATTTTTTCGGACAGAACGGTTTCTAGTCTTCCGGTCAATCCTCCGGTTGTAAAACATAGCAATGAGTGGAGAAACGTCTCATTTTTTTATCCAGTTACTGAACATCGGAAAGTCAAGATCTGAGAATGGCTCAATTGGATAATATGCTGTGCTGGTAAACGAAGGGTTGTAGGTTCGAAACCAGTCAACGGCAATCTTTTTATTTTTTCGGACAGAACGGTTTCTAGTCTTCCGGTCAATCCTCCGGTTGTAAAACATAGCAATGAGTGGAGAAACGTCTCATTTTTTTTATCCAGTTACTGAACATCGGAAAGTCAAGATCTGAGAATGGCTCAATTGGATAATATGCTGTGCTGGTAAACGAAGGGTTGTAGGTTCGAAACCAGTCAACGGCAATCTTTTTATTTTTTCGGACAGAACGGTTTCTAGTCTTCCGGTCAATCCTCCGGTTGTAAAACATAGCAATGAGTGGAGAAACGTCTCATTTTTTTATCCAGTTACTGAACACATCGGAAAGTCAAGATCTGAGAATGGCTCAATTGGATAATATGCTGTGCTGGTAACGAAGGGTTGTAGGTTTCGAAACCAGTCAACGGCAATCTTTTTATTTTTTCGGACAGAACGGTTTCTAGTCTTCCGGTCAATCCTCCGGTTGTAAAACATAGCAATGAGTGGAGAAACGTCTCATTTTTTTATCCAGTTACTGAACATTGGAAAGTCAAGATCTGAGAATGGCTCAATTGGATAATATGCTGTGCTGGTAAACGAAGGGTTGTAGGTTCGAAACCAGTCAACGGCAATCTTTTTATTTTTTCGGACAGAACCGGTTTCTAGTCTTCCGGTCAATCCTCCGTTTGTAAAACATAGCAATGAGTGGAGAAACGTCTCATTTTTTTATCCAGTTACTGAACATCGGAAAGTCAAGATCTGAGAATGGCTCAATTGGATAATATGCTGTGCTGGTAAACGAAGGGTTGTAGGTTCGAAACCAGTCAACGGCAATCTTTTTATTTTTTCGGACAGAACGGTTTCTAGTCTTCCGGTCAATCCTCCGGTTGTAAAACATAGCAATGAGTGGAGAAACGTCTCATTTTTTTATCCAGTTACTGAACATTGGAAAGTCAAGATCTGAGAATGGCTCAATTGGATAATATGCTGTGCTGGTAAACGAAGAGTTGTAGGTTCGAAACCAGTCAACGGCAATCTTTTTATTTTTTCGGACAGAACGGTTTCTAGTCTTCCGGTCAATCCTCCGGTTGTAAAACATAGCAATGAGTGGAGAAACGTCTCATTTTTTTATCCAGTTACTGAACATTGGAAAGTCAAGATCTGAGAATGGCTCAATTGGATAATATGCTGTGCTGGTAAACGAAGGGTTGTAGGTTCGAAACCAGTCAACGGCAATCTTTTTATTTTTTCGGACAGAACGGTTTCTAGTCTTCCGGTCAATCCTCCGGTTGTAAAACATAGCAATGAGTGGAGAAACGTCTCATTTTTTTATCCAGTTACTGAACATCGGAAGTCAAGATCTGAGAATGGCTCAATTGGATAATATGCTGTGCTGGTAAACGAAGGGTTGTAGGTTCGAACCAGTCAACGGCAATCTTTTTATTTTTTCGGACAGAACGGTTTCTAGTCTTCCGGTCAATCCTCCGGTTGTAAAACATAGCAATGAGTGGAGAAACGTCTCATTTTTTTATCCAGTTACTGAACATTGGAAAGTCAAGATCTGAGAATGGCTCAATTGGATAATATTGCTGTGCTGGTAAACGAAGGGTTGTAGGTTCGAACCAGTCAACGGCAATCTTTTTATTTTTTCGGACAGAACGGTTTCTAGTCTTCCGGTCAATCCTCCGATTTGTAAAACATAGCAATGAGTGGAGAAACGTCTCATTTTTTTTATCCAGTTACTGAACATCGGAAAGTCAAGATCTGAGAAATGGTCTCAATTGGATAATATGCGTGCTGGTAAACGAAGGGTTGTAGGTTCGAAACCAGTCAACGGCAATCTTTTTATTTTTTCGGACAGAACGGTTTCTAGTCTTCCGGTCAATCCTCCGGTTGTAAAACATAGCAATGAGTGGAGAAACGTCTCATTTTTTTATCCAGTTACTGAACATTGGAAAGTCAAGATCTGAGAATGGCTCAATTCGGATAATATGCTGTGGCTGGTAAACGAAGAGTTGTAGGTTCGAAACCAGTCAACGGCAATCTTTTTATTTTTCGGACAGAACGGTTTCCTAGTCTTCCGGTCAATCCTCCGGTTGTAAAACATAGCAATGAGTGGAGAAACGTCTCATTTTTTATCAAGTACTGAACATTGGAAAGTCAAGATCTGAGAATGGCTCAATTGGATAATATGCTGTGCTGGTAAACGAAAGGGTTGTAGGTTCGAAACCAGTCAACGGCAATTCTTTTTATTTTTTTCGGACAGAACGGTTTCTAGTCTTCGGCACTCCTCCGGTTGTAAAACATCGCTAATGAGTGGAGACACGTCTCATTTTTTTTATCCAGTTACTGAACATGTGAAAGTCAAGATCTGAGAATGGCTCAATGATGAAATATGCTGTGCTGGTAAACGAAGGGTTGGTAGGTTCGAACCCATTACAACGGCAATCTTCTTTTATTTTTTCGGACAGAACGGTTTCTAGTCTCTCGGTCAATCCTCCGTTGTAAAACATAGCAATGAGTGTTTATTTGAGCCCATAACAACACTCCGATCATCTGTTTAGCGAGACTGTGTAAAACCACTGCAAAAACAACACAGGTTTAACCACAGTAGCTAGCTACTTTGGAGTCTATGCATGGTAGTGTCAGATTCACAACTGAGTTAGCTTTAATGAATTATATTGATTGTTCAGGTGGATTCCTGCCTGTTGCACAAATTCATTTACAGTAACCTAAACCCAGGACAAATCGCCACTGATGCTAGGCATGACTTGAAATTCCCTTCCATGACAAGTTATGGCCACCCCAAACACCTTTTTAAAGCACTACGAGTAAGCTATTATTGTTACAGCAGCAACCCAGTCATCCCGTTGTCCAAATAGGACTAAATTAAGCTGTTTGAACTTTAACCAAATCTGACAATGCTTGCCATTGGGAAACGTCTCATTTTTTTTATCCAGTTACCTGAACATCAGAAAGTCAAGATCTGAGAATGGCTCAATTGGATAATATGCTGTGCTGGTAAACGAAGGTTGTAGGTTCGAAACCAGTCAATCGGCAATCTTTTAATTTTTTCGGACAGAACGGTTTTCTAGTCTTCCGGTCAATCCTCCGGTTGTAAACATAGCAATGAGGGAGAATACGTCTCACTTTTTTTTACCCAGTTACTGAACATCGGAAAGTCAAGATCTGAGAATGGCTCAATTGGATAATATGCTGTGCTGGTAAAACGAAGGTTTGTAGGTTCGAAACCAGTCAACGGCAATCTTTTTATTTTTTCTCGGACAGAACGGTTTCTAGTCTTCCGGTCAATCCTCCGGAAGACTAGAAACCGTTCTGTCCGAAAAAATAAAAAGATTGCCGTTGACTGGTTTCGAACCTACAACCCTTCGTTTACCAGCACAGCATATTATCCAATTGAGCCATTCTCAGATCTTGACTTTCCGATGTTCAGTAACTGGATAAAAAATGAGACGTTTTCTCCACTCATTGCTATGTTTTACAACCGGAGGATTGACCGGAAGACTAGAAACCGTTCTGTCCGAAAAAATAAAAGATTGCCGTTGACTGGTTTCGAACCTACAACCCTTCGTTTACCAGCACAGCATATTATCCAATTGAGCCATTCTCAGATCTTGACTTTCTGATGTTCAGTAACTGGATAAAAAAATGAGACGTTTCTCCAATGGCAAGCATTGTCAGATTTGGTTAAAGTTCAAACAGCTGTAATTTAGTCCTATTTGGGACAACGGGATGACTGGGTTGCTGCTGTAAATAATAGCTTACTCGTAGTGCTTTAAAAGGTTGTTTGGGGTGCCATAACTTGTCATGGAAGGGAATTTCAAATCATGCCTAGCATCAGTGGCGATTTGTCCTGGTTTAGGTTACTGAAATGAATTGTGCAACAGGCAAGGAATCCACCTGAACAATCAATATACTTCATTAAAGCTAACTCAGTTGTGAATCTGACACTACCATGCATAGACTCCAAGTAGCTAGCTACTGTGGTAAACCTGTGTTGTTTTGCAGTGGTTTACACAGTCTCGCTAAACAGATGATCGGAGTGTTGTTATGGGCTCAAATAAACACTCATTGCTATGTTTTACAACCGGAGGATTGACCGGAAGACTAGAAAACCGTTCTGTCCGAAAAAATAAAAAGATTGCCGTTGACTGGTTTCGAACCTACAACCCTTTCGTTTACCAGCACAGCATATTATCCAATTGAGCCAATTCTCAGATCTTGACTTTCCAATGTTCAGTAACTGGATAAAAAAATGAGACGGTTTCTCCACTCATTGCTATGTTTTACAACCGGAGGATTGACCGGAGACTAGAAACCGTTCTGTCCGAAAAAATAAAAAGATTGCCGTTTGACTGGTTTCGAACCTACAACCCTTCGTTTACCAGCACAGCATATTATCCAATTGAGCCATTCTCAGATCTTGACTTTCCGATGTTCAGTAACTGGATAAAAAAATGAGACGTTTCTCCACTCATTGCTATGTTTTACAACCGGAGGATTGACCGGAAGAATAGAAAACCGTTCTGTCCGAAAAATAAAAAGATTGCCGTTGACTGGTTTCGAACCTACAACCCTTCGTTTACCAGCACAGCATATTATCCAATTGAGCCATTCTCAGATCTTGACTTTCCGATGTTCAGTAACTGGATAAAAAAATGAGACGTTTCTCCACTCATTGCTATGTTTTACAACCGGAGGATTGACCGGAAGACTAGAAACCGTTCTGTCCGAAAAAATAAAAAGATTGCCGTTGACTGGTTTCGAACCTACAACCCTTCGTTTACCAGCACAGCATATTATCCAATTGAGCCATTCTCAGATCTTGACTTTCCGATGTTCAGTAACTGGATAAAAAAATGAGACGTTTCTCCACTCATTGCTATGTTTTACAACCGGAGGATTGACCGGAAGACTAGAAACCGTTCTGTCCGAAAAAATAAAAAGATTGCCGTTGACTGGTTTCGAACCTACAACCCTTCGTTTACCAGCACAGCATATTATCCAATTGAGCCATTCTCAGATCTTGACTTTCCGATGTTCAGTAACTGGATAAAAAAATGAGACGTTTCTCCACTCATTGCTATGTTTTACAACCGGAGGATTGACCGGAAGACTAGAAACCGTTCTGTCCGAAAAAATAAAAAGATTGCCGTTGACTGGTTTCGAACCTACAACCCTTCGTTTACCAGCACAGCATATTATCCAATTGAGCCATTCTCAGATCTTGACTTTCCGATGTTCAGTAACTGGATAAAAAAATGAGACGTTTCTCCACTCATTGCTATGTTTTACAACCGGAGGATTGACCGGAAGACTAGAAACCGTTCTGTCCGAAAAAATAAAAAGATTGCCGTTGACTGGTTTCGAACCTACAACCCTTCGTTTACCAGCACAGCATATTATCCAATTGAGCCATTCTCAGATCTTGACTTTCCGATGTTCAGTAACTGGATAAAAAAATGAGACGTTTCTCCACTCATTGCTATGTTTTACAACCGGAGGATTGACCGGAAGACTAGAAACCGTTCTGTCCGAAAAAATAAAAAGATTGCCGTTGACTGGTTTCGAACCTACAACCCTTCGTTTACCAGCACAGCATATTATCCAATTGAGCCATTCTCAGATCTTGACTTTCCGATGTTCAGTAACTGGATAAAAAAATGAGACGTTTCTCCACTCATTGCTATGTTTTACAACCGGAGGATTGACCGGAAGACTAGAAACCGTTCTGTCCGAAAAAATAAAAAGATTGCCGTTGACTGGTTTCGAACCTACAACCCTTCGTTTACCAGCACAGCATATTATCCAATTGAGCCATTCTCAGATCTTGACTTTCCGATGTTCAGTAACTGGATAAAAAAATGAGACGTTTCTCCACTCATTGCTATGTTTTACAACCGGAGGATTGACCGGAAGACTAGAAACCGTTCTGTCCGAAAAAATAAAAAGATTGCCGTTGACTGGTTTCGAACCTACAACCCTTCGTTTACCAGCACAGCATATTATCCAATTGAGCCATTCTCAGATCTTGACTTTCCGATGTTCAGTAACTGGATAAAAAAATGAGACGTTTCTCCACTCATTGCTATGTTTTACAACCGGAGGATTGACCGGAAGACTAGAAACCGTTCTGTCCGAAAAAATAAAAAGATTGCCGTTGACTGGTTTCGAACCTACAACCCTTCGTTTACCAGCACAGCATATTATCCAATTGAGCCATTCTCAGATCTTGACTTTCCGATGTTCAGTAACTGGATAAAAAAATGAGACGTTTCTCCACTCATTGCTATGTTTTACAACCGGAGGATTGACCGGAAGACTAGAAACCGTTCTGTCCGAAAAAATAAAAAGATTGCCGTTGACTGGTTTCGAACCTACAACCCTTCGTTTACCAGCACAGCATATTATCCAATTGAGCCATTCTCAGATCTTGACTTTCCGATGTTCAGTAACTGGATAAAAAAATGAGACGTTTCTCCACTCATTGCTATGTTTTACAACCGGAGGATTGACCGGAAGACTAGAAACCGTTCTGTCCGAAAAAATAAAAAGATTGCCGTTGACTGGTTTCGAACCTACAACCCTTCGTTTACCAGCACAGCATATTATCCAATTGAGCCATTCTCAGATCTTGACTTTCCGATGTTCAGTAACTGGATAAAAAAATGAGACGTTTCTCCACTCATTGCTATGTTTTACAACCGGAGGATTGACCGGAAGACTAGAAACCGTTCTGTCCGAAAAAATAAAAAGATTGCCGTTGACTGGTTTCGAACCTACAACCCTTCGTTTACCAGCACAGCATATTATCCAATTGAGCCATTCTCAGATCTTGACTTTCCGATGTTCAGTAACTGGATAAAAAAATGAGACGTTTCTCCACTCATTGCTATGTTTTACAACCGGAGGATTGACCGGAAGACTAGAAACCGTTCTGTCCGAAAAAATAAAAAGATTGCCGTTGACTGGTTTCGAACCTACAACCCTTCGTTTACCAGCACAGCATATTATCCAATTGAGCCATTCTCAGATCTTGACTTTCCGATGTTCAGTAACTGGATAAAAAAATGAGACGTTTCTCCACTCATTGCTATGTTTTACAACCGGAGGATTGACCGGAAGACTAGAAACCGTTCTGTCCGAAAAAATAAAAAGATTGCCGTTGACTGGTTTCGAACCTACAACCCTTCGTTTACCAGCACAGCATATTATCCAATTGAGCCATTCTCAGATCTTGACTTTCCGATGTTCAGTAACTGGATAAAAAATGAGACGTTTCTCCAATGGCAAGCATTGTCAGATTTGGTTAAAGTTCAAACAGCTGTAATTTAGTCCTATATTGGGGACAACGGGCGATGGGCGCTCGCTGTAAATAAAGCTTACTACGTAACCGTGCTAGTTCTTAATCAAAGGTTGTTTTGGCTCATCTCTGGATCCTCTACACACCTTCTAGTCATGGAAGGCACGCATTTCAAATCATGCCTAGCATCTCGTGGCGATTTTCGCCCCACCCTCTCTCCCCACCGAGCTTTCAGGTTCACTGAAATAAATTTCGTGCAACAGGCGGAATCCACCTGAACCAATTCCAATAATACTTCATTAAAGCTTAACCTCAGTGGTTTCGAATCTGACACTACCAATAGCATAGACACCCCTAAACGTCAGGCTCTAGCTACTGTCATGGCTACTCTACCAATACACTCCCCTGTCCTCCCCACACCCTCTCGCAGTTCCACCCTCCACCTTCCCTTTCACACTGCTCTCCCGACGCCTCCCCCTTCTATGGACACAACCCGACGCTCTGATACAAAAAGCATGCCCCCTTCCCACTGAGGCCCCCTTATCGCGGACATCACCGCTCCTCCTCTCTTCTTCCCTCAGTCCTCGCCTAAAATACTCGACCTGTACGGCTAGTGTCACTCCCCCACCCTATCGCCAGCTACGTCAGCTTATATCTCCCCTACCCAGACTGCCCACGGCCTCTCCTCTCCTCCTGCAGTCCCCCGCCCGCATTCCGCCTCCTGTTCTCTGGTACACACAGGCCTTCGAGGCGTCGGCACCATGGAGGATGACGGGACTGGAGGACGTGTGTAGTACGATCTACATTTATCTCCTCACCCCAGCCCTGTCCGCCGTCCCTCCTCTCCTTTCCGCAGCCATGGAGGGATGGCCTTCCCCCCTCCTTTCCGGTACCGCTCTGCCCGCTCATATCCCTCTCCTTACCGTATCCTGACTCGTCGATTAGGGCAACCTACCTCTGGTCTCCTCGACGCCTCCCTCTTTCCCTCCTCCCCGTACGGCACTCCCCCCCACTGTTGGGGTCTTGAACACTGTCTGACCCCCCCCTAGACACCTCTTTTGGGACCCCCCCCCCCTCTACCCTCCCCCCCCTCTTCCCCCTTCCTTATCACTACATATAACCCCCCGTCCACGTCACACGCCCAGTTGCTCCTCCGCCTTTTTTTTTCCCTATCTAGCCACCTCTCCCCCCCCACCCCTCTTCCACTCCGACCACTGGGCTGAGTACTGTGGGAGGGCTTGCCCCGACCACAGAGGGAGAGGCTGCTGGCGCGGTGGAGGTCCTGCGGAGGATCGTGACCGGCGGGCTGCAGGCCAAGGGGGACAATGTGTCCCGGGCTCTGGGGCCGGAGGCTGGTCGGGATGGCGGTGGCAGGACCAGAGGTGGAGTCCCCAGTGCGGCCGGAGGTCTGGGCGGCGGAGCGCTGGGCGGCGGCGGAGAAATGTCGGGCGTGGGCGGAGCACCGGGCGGCGGAGTGCCGGGCGGCGGTGTGACGGGCGGCGGAGTGCCAGGCGGCGGTGTGACGGGCGGCGGAGTGCCAGGCGGCGGTGTGACAGGCGGCGGAGTGCCAGGCGGCGGTGTGCCAGGCGGCGGAGTGCCAGGCGGCGGAGTGCCAGGCGGCGGAGTCCCAGGCGGCGGAGTGCCAGGCGGCGGAGTGCCAGGCGGCGGAGTGCCAGGCGGCGGAGTGCCAGGCGGCGGAGTGCCAGGCGGCGGAGTGCCAGGCGGTAGCGGTGGAGCCTCTGGTGGCGGGAGGCCGGCGGGACGGGCTGGAGCCGGGGCAGGGATGAAGAACACTCTGCGGTTCTCCTGGAAGGATCTGGAGGGCGAGAAGCTATCCCGGGAGGCCTTCACTCGGCAGGTGGTCATCGCCATGCTGAAGCTGACGCCTGCCGAGGTTCTGTGTTTGCAGGATAATGTGCAGGAGCGGGGTTTTGATGTAACCATGAAGACGGCGGCAATCGCAGCCTCGGTCCTGGCCATGGTGCGGGCCAAGAGGTTGGTGGCTCCCTTGGCCTCTTACGAGGTGCTGGATTTGGACAGGCAGAACTTCCGGGTGGTGACGGTCCATTTGTTCAATGGAAACGTGCCGGACCAGGCGGTGGCCACGTTCCTGGGGCGGTATGGGGAGGTTCGGTCCGGGGCCAGGTATGTTCGGGACTCGCTGGGGTACTGGACGGGGCGGCGCCAGTACCAACTGCTGCTGGGGGTGGACGAGGCAGGGATGGACGGTTTGTTGCACCCCCCGGCCTATTTCAACATCGGGGGTGACAGGGGCTATTTGTTCTACGCTCGCCAGCCCCCTTGCTGCAGGAGGTGTCGCCGAGTGGGGCACACGGAGGCAATGTGCGGAGGGCCCCGCTGCGGGGTGTGTGGAGCTGAGGGGCATGTGGCGAGGAATTGCCACGTGCCGAAAAGCTGCCACTACTGTGGTGTGGCGGGGCACCTCATGAGGGAGTGCCCGGAGCGTGGGGCGAGCTATGCGGGAGCAGCAGCAAGGGGGGGCGGTGCCCCTGTCACCCCAGGCGTCGCCCCTGTCGGCCCGGACGTGGCCCCGGCCGCCCGGGACGTGGCCCCTGAGGCCCAGGACGTGGGCCCGGATGCTCCGGAGGGGGCCCCAGGCGTTCCGGTAACTGCGGTGGAGAGGGAGGAAGCGGTGACGGTGGGAGTGGACGCGGACGGCCTTGCGGCATATGACTAAGGTACTGGAGGAGTTGACGGCGCGGGCGGAGGAGACCCTGGGGGTGAGGGGGCCTGGGCCAGGGCAGGGGGGTGAGGTGGGGAGCTTGGAGGGGGAGGGGGGTGGTGGGGCGGGGTCATTGGGGCTGGTTTGGCAGCAGCAGGTCCTGGATAGTGTGGACCGGGGGGAGGTGGGGGGGTCGAGGAAC
The DNA here is from genome assembly GCA_023658055.1 of Thaleichthys pacificus. Classification (NCBI taxonomy): domain Eukaryota; kingdom Metazoa; phylum Chordata; class Actinopteri; order Osmeriformes; family Osmeridae; genus Thaleichthys; species Thaleichthys pacificus. Next base: position 16,069 of record JAMDYH010000228.1, on the reverse strand, counting down.
CCTCGCAGGAAGGCGGGGGCAATGGCGGAGGGTGAGGGGGGGGTATCGGGAGGGGGGGGGGGTAAGAGGGGTAAAGGGGGGAGGAGGGGTAAGAGAGGGGGGGTTCTGCCCGACTCCCTGCCGTCTACACCGGTGGAGTTTCGGGAGGGGGTAGTGGTGGTCCGGGAGGGGGAGGGGGGCCCGAACCCGGTTCCAGCCTCCTGGGCGGATAGGATGGAGACGGGGGAGGGGGGGGAGGGTGGGGTGGGGGAGGATCTGTATGGGTGAGGTGGGGTCAGTGGGGGTGTTTGTTCTGTTTATATTCATCATGTCTTTCACTGTGTGTACTTTTAATTTGCGGGGTTTGAGAGACAGGGTGAAGAGGGCGGCGGTTTTTTCTTACTTGGGTGGGTTGCATTTTACGGTGTGTTTTGTTCAGGAGGTGCATTTGAGGGATGGTGGGGACGTGGTGGGGTTTACGAGGGAGTGGGGCAGGGGGGGGTCGGTGTGGAGTGTGGGTGGGGTGCACTCAACCGGGGTGGGGATCCTGTTTGGGGGGGGGGGGGTGCGGGTGGAGGGGTCTTTTATGATTTCGCAGGGGAGGGCCATGGGGGCGGATATTTGTGTGGGGGACATCCGTATGCGGGTTATTTGTGTGTATGGGCCACAGGGGAGGGTGGAGAGGGGGGAATTGGTGGAGTGTGTGGCCCCTCACTGTGCCACGAATAGGGTTCTGGTGGTAGGGGGGGATTTTAATGCTGAGTTAGGGGGCACGGGTGAAGTGAGCGTCGCGGCGTGGAGGGTTTTGTTTAGTGGGCATAGGTTGGTGGATGGGGGGAGGCGCACTACTCCTCGTTTGGACGGGCCCACGTGGCGTAATTCCCGTGGGGTCCAGAAGCGTTTAGATTACGTCTTCTTGCCTCGGTCTTTGGGACCGGTGTCTGGCCGGGTGCTCCCTGTATTCTTCTCGGACCATGATGGGGTCCTCTTGACGGTGCGGGCCCGGGTGCCGGTCTTTGGCCGGGGGTACTGGCGGCTCAACCTGGGGGTCCTGGAGGAGCAGGCTTTCTGCGACTCAGTGGTCCACTTCTATCAGGGTCTCGTGGGCCTTAAGCCCTTCTACGCGGGGGTGGTTGAGTGGTGGGAGACTGTTAAGGCCCGTTTGAGGGACTTTATCCAGGGGCACTGCAGGAGGCAGGCGAGGGCTTTGAGGGCGGAGATCGCACGGCTGCAGCACCAACTTGAGCTGGAGCATTCCTTGGGGAACCTGGGAGTGTCCCCCGACCTGCAGCGGTGTGCCGCTCTCAAGGTCCGTTTGAGGGTCATACATGAGCGTCGTGCTCGCGCCTACCTCTTGAGGGCGCGTCAAGATTTCTTGGAAGAGAATGAGACGTGCTCGGCCTCTTTCTTCGCCTCGGTCAAGGCGGCGAAGAGGAGGTCGGTGTTCGCGGGGGTGAGGGACCTCCAGGGCCACGTAGCAGCGGAGCCTGCCCGTATGGTGGAGGCCGCCACCGACTACTACCGCGTTTTGTTTAGTGATAGGGAGGTAGATGAGGGTTATGGCGAGGTCTTCCTTAGTGCGTTGACCCGGCGGGCGCCTCCAGATGTGGCGGCGGCCATGGAGGCACCGTTGTCCCTTGGGGAGCTGGAGGGAGCACTGAGGCGCATGGGCCGGCGGAAGGTGCCGGGCCTCGATGGGCTGCCGGCCGAGTTCTATCTCAGGTTCTGGGATGTGATCGGGCCGGCGGTCCTCGAGGTCCTCACCTGAGGTCCTCGGCACGGCGACCCTGGGAGGGTCGATGGCCGACGGGGTGCTGTCCCTCCTGTCAAAAGGGGGGGACGGCACGGACCTGGGTAACTGGCGGCCGTTGACCATGCTGTGCGCAGACTACAAGCTTTTGGCTAAGGTCCTGGCGGACCGGCTGCGCACAGCACTCCCAGGCGTCGTGCACGTGGACCAGACCTGTGGCGTGGGGGGTCGGTCCGTGCGCTGGAATCTCCAGTTGCTCCGGGACGTCATAGCCTGGGCCGGGGACCGCGAGCTGCCTCTGATGGTAGCCGGCCTCGACCAGGCAAAGGCTTTCGATAGGGTCAACAGAGGGTTTTTGTTTCGGGTGTTAGAGAGGTTAGGGGTAGGGCACGTGTTCATCGGGTGGCTGAGTACTCTGTACTCGGCCGTGGGGTGCACGGTTTCTATCAATGGGCACTTGGGAAAGAGGTTTGAGTTGGTCTCAGGGGTTAGGCAGGGGTGCCCGCTCTCACCCTTGCTGTTTATCCTTTACATGGAGCCCCTGGCGGCGGCCATTCGGGCCGACCCCGGTGTTGATGGGATACTGGTACCAGGTAGCGGGGGCCTACGGGTCAAGATGACTCAGTACGCAGACGACACCACTCTGCTGCTGGGGAGCGACGCTAGCCTGATTCGAGCCTTGGGGACCTTCCAAGATTTCACGAAGGCCTCTGGTGCGGTGTTAAACCTCACCAAGTCGTCGGTGAAGTTCTTTGGGCGCTGGAGGGGAAGGACGGATGTACCAGGGGGGCTGGCTCATTGTGCGGGGCCCCTGCGGATCTTGGGGGTGCACTTTCAGGCAGCCCAGTGCGCCACGGCCAACTGGACCAGGCGCCTAGAAGCGGTCGAGCGGAAGTTGTCCCTATGGAAGGCCAGGACTCTGACTTTCGTGGGGAAAGTACTGGTCCTGAAGATGGAGGTGTTGCCGACTCTCCTCTTCCTGGCTTACGTGTATCCTATGCCGGCCGGCATGCGGAGGCCCTTGACGCGGCTGGTGTTCCGTTTCCTCTGGGGGGGGAGATATGAGGTTGTGTCGAGGGCCCGCATGCTGGCCCCCGTGAGTCAGGGGGGGAGGGACGTGCCGCACTTCCCGCTGAAGCTTGACTGTGTGTTCGTTTGTTTTCTTTTGGGAGAGTTGTCCAGTCCGGTGCTGCACCCTTCTGGGCACTTCCTGCGTTTTTTCTTTTCGTATCAGGCGAGGCACCTGATGGAGTGGTCCAACCTGGGCCCCCGGGCGGAGCAGCTGCCTTGGCACTTCGGCCAAGCGGCTAAGTGGATGAGGCGGTACCCGGCGGCCAGGGACCCGGTACTGGGCCTGAGTCAGAGGGCCCTGTATGCCGAGTTGGTGCAGGGAGTCTGTGCGCCGGCCGTGGTGGGGATACCCGCCACGGTCTGGTCGTCTGTACAACTGCCCGGTCTGGACAACGGTCTCAAAGACCTGAATTGGCTGTGCCTACACAAGGGCCTGCCGGTGCGTGAGATCATGCACCGGCACGGCCTGGCACGGACCTCGGTGTGCCCAAGGGCCACCTGTAGCGGTGACGAGTCCATAAGACACGTCATGTGGGACTGTCCTTTCGCTGGAGTAGTGTGGGCTAGGGCGGGGGTTTTGCTGGGTAGGGTGGTCACGGGTTTCAGGCTCACATGGGTGAGGGTGGAGAGGGGTGTAGGGTGGTCGGGGGGGCGGCGAAACCGCTTCCTCTTGTGGCTGATAATCAGTCTTTTTAAACGGGTGTTGTGGCAGGCGAGGCAGGAGTGGGTGCGGAGAGGGGTTGACTGGGGGGTGGTGGGGTGTGTACGGAGGGTGGAGGACAGTTTAAGGGTGAGGGTGGGGGTGCACGTTCGGAGGTGGGGGATGCACGCCGCAAGGGAGAGGTGGAAGGGGGGTTTGGGCCTCCTGTGAGGGGCGGGGTTGTTTTTTGTTGGGTGGTTTGGTTTGGAGTGGGCGGGTCACCCTGTCTGTGTTGCTGTGGGTTTGGGTTTCTGTGTTTGTATTTGTTTGGGATTTGGAATGGGGGTTTTTTGTTTTTGTTTTTCACAGGCCCCGGGGTGTGGCCTGTGACTGGCAAGGGCCTGTGCGGGGTCCCCAGTGTCCTGTCCCTGTTGTTGTTGGTTTGTTTTTTGATTTGTGGTGGGATTGAGGGGACAGTGTATGTGGGGTGAGTGGGGTTTCGGCCCCACACCTTTCTTGTTAGGTGTATGTTGTGAATAAAACCTTTTAAAAATAAAAAAAAAACCTGTGTTGTTTTGCAGTGGTTTACACAGTCTCGCTAAACAGATGATCGGAGTGTTGTTATGGGCTCAAATAAACACTCATTGCTATGTTTTACAACCGGAGGATTGACCGGAAGACTAGAAACCGTTCTGTCCGAAAAAATAAAAAGATTGCCGTTGACTGGTTTCGAACCTACAACCCTTCGTTTACCAGCACAGCATATTATCCAATTGAGCCATTCTCAGATCTTGACTTTCCGATGTTCAGTAACTGGATAAAAAAATGAGACGTTTCTCCACTCATTGCTATGTTTTACAACCGGAGGATTGACCGGAAGACTAGAAACCGTTCTGTCCGAAAAAATAAAAAGATTGCCGTTGACTGGTTTCGAACCTACAACCCTTCGTTTACCAGCACAGCATATTATCCAATTGAGCCATTCTCAGATCTTGACTTTCCGATGTTCAGTAACTGGATAAAAAAATGAGACGTTTCTCCACTCATTGCTATGTTTTACAACCGGAGGATTGACCGGAAGACTAGAAACCGTTCTGTCCGAAAAAATAAAAAGATTGCCGTTGACTGGTTTCGAACCTACAACCCTTCGTTTACCAGCACAGCATATTATCCAATTGAGCCATTCTCAGATCTTGACTTTCCGATGTTCAGTAACTGGATAAAAAAATGAGACGTTTCTCCACTCATTGCTATGTTTTACAACCGGAGGATTGACCGGAAGACTAGAAACCGTTCTGTCCGAAAAAATAAAAAGATTGCCGTTGACTGGTTTCGAACCTACAACCCTTCGTTTACCAGCACAGCATATTATCCAATTGAGCCATTCTCAGATCTTGACTTTCCGATGTTCAGTAACTGGATAAAAAAATGAGACGTTTCTCACTCTCACATCGCTTAGGTTTTTACACGCATTTTTCTCTGCCTGAGCGAGGGAGGTGACGCGGAGAGAGCACGTAGTGAAATCCGTGTGCGCTGTCACGCAGGGAAAGGAACTGAGTGAGAAAAGGATTCGGGCGCGATTGGAGCTGTGGTTTCGAACCGTAGCACGACGGCGCGGTGGTGCGGGTGGGTTTAGGCGGCCAGACACGGGAGCATGATTAGTGCAATGGGGGAGCGGGGCGAGGGTGGGGCTGCGAGTGGATTCTGTTTGAGGGGGCTTTACACGTAGTGGGCAGTGTGAGGGTGGTACGTCGTGGGTAAGAAGAGGAGATGAGACGTGTCGTACACGCGGTGGCGGTAGTGGTGCGTGGGGATGTGGTTGGGGTGGTAGGCAGTGGGACGGCGGGATGGGGAGTGGGGGGGAGTTGAGGCGCGGGAAAGGAGCTTAGATGAGGACGTGCGTTGGTTGCTTTTGTGTTCCGTTGATGATAGATATTGAATGGAAGATTTCAGATTTTGTGCACATCGTGCCGTTGATTTTCTTGTTTTTGTCCGATTATCTCGTTTTTTATTCAACCTCGTTCGTTTTTTTGTATTCCAGTCCTCTTACTGTCTATAGTATTTCCAATGATTGCTGTCCATTTTTTTGTTCTTTTCAGCATCTTGTGATCGTTTGCCGATTGAGTTTCATGCATTTTTACTGGATAATTATTAATAATGACGACGTTGCTTTGTTCCGATGGCATTAGTCATTTTTTGTTTCAGATTTGGGGTTTTATAATGTGTTGTCATATTAATCAGCTGTTAATTTTTTAGTTCTTCTGATTTGGTGTACAACGGGTATGATCTGGGTTGCTGCTGTAAATAATTAGCTTACCTAGTCAGTGCTTTGTTTTGTTTTAATATAATGTGTTTGGTTTGGTGTGTTTTTTGCTTTTTTTTTTTTTTTTTTTTTTTTTTTTTTTCCCTTTTTTTTTTTTTTTTTTTTTTTTTTTTTTTTTTTTTTTTTTTTTTTTTTTTTGTTTTTTCTTTTTTTTTTTTTTTTTTGTTGTTCTAATATACGTTTTTTTTTTGTGTGTTGTTGTTTGTTCTTATGGTTATTTATGTGAATTTTTGTCATTATATTTCTATGCCTAGAGAGTTCACAGAGTGTGGGGCACGAGGTTTCTGTCCGGTGGTGTTGGGCGAGGTTGTGATCTTGATTGGACATGTGAGATGTGTTGCGAACAGGCAGAGGTGGAGAGTGTCGCAGCTCGTTGACATTATCGAGGATGAGTACGGGGGTGCGGAGTTAAGCGTAGGGGAGACTGGTCTAGTTGCTGACTCGTGGGGGCACGGGAGGCCGATCCATGCAGCTAGTACAGACGTCGAAGGAGCATTATGCGTGAGAGGTACATCGGGATGGAGGGGTCGGCTGGCCAGGAGTAGAACCTTGGTTAGTGCTGTGTGGTTGGTGCAGGGTATAGGGTTGGGGGGGGGTGTGTGTGACACGCGGGAAAGGTCTCTGGCGGGAACCGTTGAGATTATCGTTGATGGATGCGGACTTGATTTTGTTTTTTTCTTTATTGGATGGTGGGTTGTTATGGGGTTTTTTCTCAAATTAAATACTACTCATGCTTTTTTTTTTTTTTTTTTTTTTTTGTTCTGTTTGTTTTGTTTTTACAACATGGAGGATTTGACCGATGATATGTACTTAGGGATAAACATGGTTGTTCTGGTCCCGATAAATCGAGTAAAAAGATTTGCCGTTTGACTGGTTTTCGAACCTACAACCCTTCGTTTACCAGCACAGCATATTATCCAATTGAGCCATTCTCAGATCTTGACTTTTCGATGTTCAGTAGCTGGATAAAAAAATGAGACGTTTCTCCAATGGCAAGCATTGTCAGATTTGGTTAAAGTTCAAACAGCTGTAATTTAGTCCTATTTGGGACAACGGGATGACTGGGTTGCTGCTGTAAATAATAGCTTACTCGTAGTGCTTTAAAAAGGTTGTTTGGGGTGCCATAACTTGTCATGGAAGGGAATTTCAAATCATGCCTAGCATCAGTGGCGATTTGTCCTGGTTTAGGTTACTGAAATGAATTTGTGCAACAGGCAAGGAATCCACCTGAACAATCAATATACTTCATTAAAGCTAACTCAGTTGTGAATCTGACACTACCATGCATAGACTCCAAGTAGCTAGCTACTGTGTTGTTTTGCAGTGGTTTACACAGTCTCGCTAAACAGATGATCGGAGTGTTGTTATGGGCTCAAATAAACACTCATTGCTATGTTTTACAACCGGAGGATAGACCGGAAGACTAGAAACCGTTCTGTCCAAAACAATTTTTTTTTTGCCTTTGACTGGTTTTGAACCTACAACCCTACGTTTACCAGCACAACATCTCATCCAATTGAGCCATTCTCAGATCTGGACTTTGCCATGTTCAGTAACTGGATAATAAAATAAGGCAAGCATTGTCAGATTTGGTCCAAGCTCAAACAGCTGTAATTAAGTCATATTTTCACATATCAAGGTGAAACTTTGCAGGGTACTTCAGGGGGTGTCACCTTAAAGCCTATTAGTTTTGAAAAACCATCATTCAAAATGACATTTGATTTAGTGACACAAACATATTGAGGCAATGTGGACATTTACATAAATACACCCCTTTCAGCCATTTTGTTTTTGATTCAACTGTCTTAAGTAACGTTTTTAAATACATCAATGATACATATCTGTACAAAATTCCAAGTCAATTTGAATTTTGGTTTAAGAGAAGAGGGATTTTGAAGGTTTTCCCAAATTATCACTGTACAGGAAAATCCATCATGGTGGACCTTATGGGTCCCTGAGGCTTTTTTGTTCCTCGTGAAAAATGAGGCATGCACAACAAGTTTCAGAAGAATTGGAGCAATGGGGTGGAAATGCCATCACTTTGAAAAGTGGACATTTGGGCGTGGCCTGTGGCGCCCCCTATTGTCTGATGTGGGCCAGTCTGTGTTTGGGCGGTATTTGTGGCATGTTGTATCAATATGCCAAATTTCAAAACTTTTTACCAATGTGTTCATGAGATAAATTACAAGAATAATAATAATAATAATAATACCAACAATTCCAATAGGGTTCCTCCTGACGGAGGAATCCTAATAATAATAATACCAACAATTCCAATAGGTTTCCTCCTGACGGAGGAATCCTAAAAATGGATGGTGAAACACGTACTATATCTAGAGTTCCAAATCAGTGCTCCCAGTTGGCTCATGGCAGTTTAAGCAGTTGTAGCCAAAGGGCTGGGATTAATGCTGTCATTGTGTGGGCCCAGCCCTGCCCACGCCTATTCCCGGCCTTGGCTGGGAAGTGTAGGATCAGCACAACACCACAGGACGGATACCAGAACCAGGTAGATGGATAGAAGCATTCCCTACAAAAACACAACCAACATCATAACCAGCAGATGATAACCAAAGAACTCTCCAACCTTTCCAAATGCAAAGCTGAACTGTAGATGTCAGCTATACCGTGAGAAGGGTCTCACCTGGGCCGGGTTGTGAGAATCCAATCTACAGCCAATGAGGGTACAGGGTTGAAGCCCTCCTCCACAGGGCATGGATAGTACATGCTGTACTAGCAGAGTTTAAAAGCTGAGCTGACATGCAGGTAAACGTGCACACACACTCGACCCCGCCGCTGGACAGACATGCTGAAGCTACTCCTACTGACAGTCCTCGCAGCCCTGGGTGAGTCCTGCCTGGAGCATGGCTGTCTTGTCTCCAAGCGAGCCGGGTGGTTCAGGAGTGGTTCACCAGCAAGTGCTGCTGGTGATGTGGGTTAAATGAATGTTCAGAGGTGAAGTGATTTGGATTGATTCGTTCATTCCACATTCCTGGAGTAGGTTAGTCACCAGAGGCAAAGGTATGTCCCACGAGGTCACCCTGTTTCCATTACAAAAGTAATAGGACAAATATTAATAGAATAATAGAGCAAAAAACACTGGATGGGAGCACTCAGCCAGTCAGTCAGCCAGCCAGTCAGCCAGTCAGCCAGTCAGTCAACCAGCCAGCCAGCCAGCCAGCCAGCCAGTCTGACTTCTTCTTCTTGTGTGTTCTTAGTGCTGGCAGAGCAGGAGCCAGAGCCTCGCTTCCTGGAGGACCTGGAGGACAGTGTGGAGGGGAGAGTTGTGGGTGGTGAGGTGGCCAGACCCAACTCCTGGCCCTGGCAGGTAAACACATTCAAAGACACTTGGCATTTCCAGACATCCCTGGACTTAGCTGACTGAACTAGGAAGCATTTGTGTCTTATGTTCCTCTTCTCTCCCCATCAGATCTCTCTGCAGTTTAAGGCTGGCAGCTCCTACCGCCACACCTGTGGAGGAAGTCTGATCAGGAGAGGCTGGGTGATGACTGCTGCTCACTGTGTGGACAGGTAGGACACACACACACATACACACACACACGCTGACATGCACACAGACACACACACACACTCACACACACACACAATTCCTTATTCCTCTAAGCTGTCTGTGTGCATCTGTGTTGATGTTTGTGTGTGTGTCTACAGCCAAAGGAGTTGGCGTGTGGTTGTCGGGGATCACAGAATCTCCCAACAGGAGGGCAATGAGCAGTACATCTCCGTCAGCAGGGTGTACACACACCCCAACTGGGTGTCAAACCGCATCAACAACGGGTCAGAGAAAACTGAGATGCCACTCTGTTGAAATCTGTGTTGTTACACATTGTATCTGTCTAGGAATGAACCAGAAGCTCCAGTAATGGATAACCAGACCCTTTAAAGCACAATTTAATGAGCATTATATAACTTTTGTCTTATTGACATAACACAATGTTGTTAGATACTCTGCACAATGTGTCATGTTGATTTGTTACAGTATTACGTAAGTCGATGATTGAATATACTTTAACTTGACAGGTTTGAGCAACACTCTAATAATAACCTTCCTCTCTGCTGAGTAAATCAAAGGTTGTTGTTTTTCTAATGTTCCTACAAAGTTAAACTGTTATTAATTAGGAACAGTCCCTCAGTCTAATTATAATCCATTCTCAAAATAGTTTACGCCCAATTAGTCATAACAATAACCTTTAAATTCAGCTCCTTTAAATTCAGGATACAAATGAAAAGAGGGAGAGGCTGAGTGATTTCTTGTATCTCCTTCATAATTCCTTCCTGTGTTTCTCAGGTGGGACATCGCCCTGCTGCGCCTGTCCTCTGAAGTTACTCTCAACTCCAAGGTCCAGCTGGCCTCCCTGCCCCCCTCTGGACAGGTCCTGCCCCACAACAACCCCTGTTACATCACCGGCTGGGGACGCACTTCCAGTGAGACACACACACTACACACACACACACACACACTGTCCTGCTCTGCAGGATTACCGCTATGCTGTGTGGAGCTCTGATGAAGATAGGGGACCTGAAAGGACAGAATGGGACTTAAAAGGCCATGTTCAGAAGACATCTGGTCTTCTCCTGAACAAGGAGCTGCATAACAATGTCTGCATAAACTATAGTGGATGAATCTATGACTCCTTTCATCTCCAAGGTGGTGGCTCTACATCTGACCTGCTGAAGCAGGCCTACCTGCCTGTGGTGGACCACAGGACCTGCTCTAGTGGCAGCTGGTGGGGTGGTGGTGTCAAGACCTCCATGGTCTGCGCTGGAGGCGGCAGTCTGTCTGGATGCCAGGTGCAGTAAGCCTCAGAACACTGGAGGAAAATTCGAACCTTCTCACACGGTAGAGGTCAACTTGATTCAGCTGATCTGAGAACTGTTGCGTGTTACTGTGAACTGATTGCTCATAGAAAAACACACATCACTAGCTAAGTATTTGACAGTATTTTAAAAAAAAATATAGGAACCCAGATTTTGTAGTTTAGCACAGGAAGTGGCAACACTCAACAGGAAATGCCTCCTCTCCTCCAGGGTGACTCCGGAGGCCCCCTGAACTGCCAGGTGAACGGCAAGTACGTGGTCCACGGTGTGACCAGCTTTGTCTCCAGTCAAGGCTGTAACGTGCCAGAGGAAGCCCACCGTGTTCACCCGCGTGTCCAACTACATCAGCTGGATGGACGGGGTCAGTACATCCCAAATCCCAATAGTTTCATTGTGATTTAATCTGATTATAGTTAAAGTGATTGTTATTTTTTGCAATAACGCTATCCAGAAGGAGAGGTGCGATCTTTACTTACATAGAGAGGATTTCTTTTCATTTTGATATTCTTTCTAATGTAAGCAAAGCCTTTTTCTCGCTGTTCTCTGACAGATCATGAGATAGTGCAGAGGACCAGAGCTGAGGCGACTGTGACATCACGACCAGCACCAAGACAGCCTGACAGTTTCACACCTCCTCAGGCTTATCTGTAGATGATGCAGCAGATGGTGCGAGATGTCATACACATTCTCGAATAAAATTATATTCCTATTCACAATGTGCTGTCCGTTCATAACAGTATTCCTTGTATTATGAAGAATACAAAACACTATTACCTAGAGTAGAATGTTATATCTAAAGACTTAATCACACACGTCTCGTGAAAATATGAAAACGTTTTATAGATCTCATATTCAGAACCACAAAAGGTACCACCACTTTGGTGAATTTCAAGTGATGGAGAATAAGTTCAATAAAAACAGTGTCCGTAAAATAATTATTTGCAAATATACTTTGTTATTTACAATCAAGCTAAGCAGTATTTACATTGATTCCCTTTTCAGGATTCTCAGGCATTCACTTGCTTTGGGGATTGGATTGCTAGTACAGGAAATACATTCCATTTATCATGAGAGCACAGTGCCAGAACAGTGTTCACCTACATCACCTAAAGATATTTGCTAGACGGCTAGACAACTACTACAGCATGGTATTCTTATGACCAGGGTGTCACACACTGTGCTTCACAATCTCCTGAGCAGTCCTCAGAATACTCAGAGTACCAGAGTATCAGTAATCCTATGATATTGTGGGATTGTTTGCTATTCCGAGTATTTGTAAAACATTTCTGTCCAGTCCAGGCAGAGGGTCACACCATGCCTTCCACTGTCTCCAGCTTAGGGGGTTCCTCTGGCTCCTGCTGGATGTCCGTCTGCTTGCAGAGCTGCTGGTACTCCTGGAGGAGTTTCACCACCTCCTCGTTGCCAAACTGCATGGCATCATCCACAGGCAGACTCCCCCACCTGCAAGTACAGACGCACGGTCGTAAACACGTACTGCGGTAGCGTACCTGCTGAGGCTGAACACGCTGCCTTGTCACATGGGATTCGGTTGTCAAGTCAACTCATGACTCGAGGTGACCTTGCAGGTTAGAGAGATGGTCGTGTCGGATTAGAACGACTGTTGACAGAAATAACTTTCAACGGAGCGGCGGAGGAGTCCGAGTAGAGGAAGGTTGTTAGCGAGGATGCACGTGTCTCTTACCTGTCTTTCACGAAAGGGTTCACTTTGCAAGCAGCTGTCAAAAACCGGACCACTTCAATGTGACCTGAGAGATAACACAGAATCCTAATGGGTTAAGCTTTGAATGAATGTCTTACACGCAAATCATGTTGGAGTACAATAAATCATGAAGTAAAGTATAAGCATAGAAAATGATCTTTTTATATAATGTAATGTATTATATAATGCTATACTAAAGCATGGTATGAATAGCAGCATGACTGAAACCAGCTCACCCTCAGCTGCAGCCACATGAAGGGCTGTTCTAGAGTCATAGTCCTTCAGATCCATTTCCATTGATGACAAGGCAAACCTGAGACATTAACAAGATGAAAATATAGGACACTTTATTTTCTTTCTACTGAAATACATAATAGCTATACATGTCCTATACATTATGGTACAGTACAACAGTACTGTACCATAATCTAAAGCTCTGGAAACAATCGATAGACCATTAAATTCTACCCTTCTGTTCCTCACTCGAAATTGTCAACGTTTTGAAAAATGAAAGAAAAAGGTACAGTCGTCTCTCAATTTATTCCAGAGCTGTATGTTTCAAGTTCAGGTACAGACCTCCTCAGGGCAGACACATCTCCGCTGTAGGCCGCAAACATCAGGTTGACCACAGACTTGTTCTACAAACACAGACAGCAGAGAGACAGACTTACATCCTTCAGGTTTCTTAGACTCTGACAGCAACCTTATCGCATCTACTGGCCACTGCTTTTGGCTACACAAGATGGTTCATATATTCCTGAACCATGACTTCCAGTTCCTGGTGGCTGGTATGGGGTCTAAAGTCTAGATCTGGCAGCACTATACCCTGTCATCCCCATCCTGTCTACGAGGATCCTGCTTCCTGACAAAGTGCCTCAGGTTGTCATAGTTGTGGAAGTTGAACAACGACACCAGCTCCTGGTTAGGATGGAAAGAGAAAAACAAAAAAGAAGAGAGGAGAGAAGTTGATGAAGGATCTAGAATGGTGGAGTTTGATTAGTTCCAAAGTAAAACACTGCAGCATTTCAAACTAAGGTGCACTGTACATTTTCCCCCATAAAAATGATAATTCAGTGATTCATTACTGGGAAAGAGAGGCTAGCTGATGAAGCTTCATGCGTTACCTAACCTGGCAGAAGTCGATGCCTCGAACACTGTTTCCGACCCTGTCCAGCGGAGGAGACCAAGCACATCACCCCCATGACGTTGGGAACCACCAAGCAACACTGCCCCAGAAACCCCCGACTTAGCAGGCAAGCCCACCTGAGGAGACAAGAGGGGGAACCTTGTCAGCCACTTCTAATGGGGGGAGTCAGATGGCTGAGCGGTTAGGGAATTGGGCTATTAATCAGAAGGTTGCCGGTTCGATTCCAGGCCTGTGCTAAATGACATTGTGTCCTTGGGCAAGGCACTTCACCCTACTTGCCCTAGGGGGAATGTCGGGGGAATGTCCCTTACTGTAGTCGCTTCGGATAAGAGCGTCTGCTAAATGACTAAATGTAAATGTCATGACTAACAACTGGCTGATGAACTGCTTAGTTACTTCACTTAAATCATCAAAACAACACAACTCACTTCAGTAACTTACTACTTACTAAGTGTAAGCTGAACTGTGAATACCTCAACTGTTGTTACTGATGTTACAAAAAAAGGTGTGTGTCAGAGAATTACAACACAACTTTGTCCAAACGGTGTCTTAACAACGTACGTGGAAGGCCATCTGTCCCGAGAAGTCGTACATGCCACAGGAGTGCATGAGGCTCAGCGTGTTCCTCACAGCCTCCGCACTCAGCACATGCTCGCCTGTGATTGGGCAGATGCCGCCGTTGGCCAGCGTGGCGGCCATGACACTCCCAGACTCGCAGGTGACATCGATGGAGCACAGCTGAGGGGGAGAGGACAACCACAGCGTCACACAGAATAATAAGCCAAGAGGCCCACTCCAAAGCCTCTCACAGTAGTATCGTTTAACTATTAAAATGTTATTCTTTTAAAACAGATCGCTACTTAACATGTATGCTCACATGTGCGTTACTTTTAAATCAAATTTAAAAATCATTATTAACATAGTACTGTTACTATTACAAATGTTACTCTGTTACTTGGGCAAGTGTTAATATTACTCTGTTATGGTTGTATTGTATGTTATTGTTAAGTTGTTCCTCTGTAATACTGCAACGCTGTCATTGACGTTCAAATAGTTTCATCTTCATGAGTATGGTAATATTGCTCAGCTTGCCTGGAAGTAGAAGTCCAGAGCATCAATCATGTCTGCCCCACCAGGAAAACACTGCAGGTGCAAAGCAGAAACCAACACGTTCCCTCTCAACAGTATTCTGTATTGATATTTCTACTGTGAATTTGCACCGTATGTAGTTTAATCCTTAAATCAGAGCAAGTACGAATCAAACAACCAATCAGCCATCCAATCAACCAGTCAGTCAGTCAGTCAGTGTGTCAATCAAAAGGATGTGCTGTTCTCAGGACTCCCACGGTTGCTCAGACAACAGCCTCCTCGTGTCCTCACTGACCTTCTTCTCTTTGAGGTAGTATCCAATGGCAAAGTTTCTGTCGCCCGTTTCCTTTTCGGACTGGAACCTGAGACACAGAGCAGAGGAGTCATCGATACAGAGCCATCAATAATGCAGAGAGTAGTGCACCCCCTGAGCTCTGGGCCTGTCAGCGAGGACAACACACACTCACAAGTTGTGAGTGACGAACGACCGTAAAACCACGTTCACATACTGTTCAACAAACCGAGACTCTAGGTGAGACTTTATACCATTGAGTGTTTAAATAGTATCTACCATTTTATATTAGGGATTGGAGACTCACTGTAAGATAGGACACGAGCCAGGCTGAAGATACTGCAGTGTGATTTAGTTACTGTAACTCACGTGGCATTGCTGAAGCCCACATACTCTCTGCCGGCCATCTTCTTCACAAAGTCCATCACCTAAAGAGAGAGCAGGACTAGAACACTGATCTGCACGGGTATTTGCTAATGACCGCACAAGTAAACATGTATTTACTTTGGTGTGATTGTGAAATCGTCTGTAGTGTGTAATTGTGTGTATTTGGGATGGGGGGGAGGGGGGGGGGCTGCTGAGAGTCTGTATGTTATAAACAGACTGTGTGTGAGTGTAAAGAGCATGTCATGCCAAGTGGACAGAGTGACACCACCATAATGTACTTACATAGTCAAACTTCTCTGCCTTGTTAGAACCAGGCTTGGAACACAGAATAAGAGAGAGAGACAGAATAAACACACTCATTAACAAAAGGCCTGAAGGAAAAAGTCACTTAAACATATGAAAGTTTAAAAAACCTCTCATGTCCTCCCACTCCTATTTAGCTCTGCTCTCTAGAGTGCTTATAACACAGGTTACAAAACACTAATAACCTTCGGTGGAAATCATTGAAGTATACACACCTAATATCCAATGTGTTGTACTGTGTGCAGTTTGCCACTAGGGGGTGTTGTTCTAAAACCTATCAGGCCTCAAAATAAATAGCCTCACATCTCATTATCAATCTTTACAAACGTTTTTGTAATGATGTTGTCTGCTTATCTGGCCTCCTGCCATACAGCCAGAAGTGTTAGAACTGAACTGTGCCTTAGTGCTGACACAGTACATTCAGTTACAGAACACCTTGTAAAGATCTAATCATGTTAGCTAAGTCTAGTTTAGAAGCTACTGCATTTATCTGTTAACAGCTAGCTCCACAAGCATTGATAAAACACAAATGCCA
>JAMDYH010000227.1:0-20868 GCA_023658055.1 Thaleichthys pacificus | reverse complement strand
GGTTAGGAAACGGCTGACCTTAAGCCTAAACCGACAACAGGGTTAGGGTCAGGTGTGGCAGCAGAGTCAGGACCAGGAGTAGTTGTAGCCATAACCCAATCCCTAAGTTTAGCCCTAACCCTAAACAATTCGAAATTAGGGTTAGGGTTAGGAAACGGCTGACCTTAAGCCTAAACCGACAACAGGGTTAGGGTCAGGTGTGGCAGCAGAGTCAGGACCAGGAGTAGTTGTAGCCATAACCCAATCCCTAAGTTTAGCCCTAACCCTAAACAATTCGAAAATTAGGGTTAGGGTTAGGAAACGGCTGACCTTAAGCCTAAACCGACAACAGGGTTAGGGTCAGGTGTGGCAGCAGAGTCAGGACCAGGAGTAGTTGTAGCCATAACCCAATCCCTAAGTCTAGCCCTAACCCTAAAAATTCGAAGGTTAGGGTTAGGAAACGGCTGACCTTAAGCCTAAACCGACAACAGGGTTAGGGTCAGGTGTGGCAGCAGAGTCAGGACCAGGAGTAGTTGTAGCCATAACCCAATCCCTAAGTCTAGCCCTAACCCTAAACAATTCGAAATTAGGTTAGGGTTAGGAAACGGCTGACCTTAAGCCTAAACCGACAACAGGGTTAGGGTCAGGTGTGGCAGCAGAGTCAGGACCAGGAGTAGTTGTAGCCATAACCCAATCCCTAAGTTTAGCCCTAACCCTAAACAATTCGAAAATTAGGGTTAGGGTTAGGAAACGGCTGACCTTAAGCCTAAACCGACAACAGGGTTAGGGTCAGGTGTGGCAGCAGAGTCAGGACCAGGAGTAGTTGTAGCCATAACCCAATCCCTAAGTCTAGCCCTAACCCTAAACAATTCGAAGGTTAGGGTTAGGAAACGGCTGACCTTAAGCCTAAACCGACAACAGGGTTAGGGTCAGGTGTGGCAGCAGAGTCAGGACCAGGAGTAGTTGTAGCCATAACCCAATCCCTAAGTTTAGCCCTAACCCTAAACAATTCGAAAGGTTAGGGTTAGGAAACGGCTGACCTTAAGCCTAAACCGACAACAGGGTTAGGGTCAGGTGTGGCAGCAGAGTCAGGACCAGGAGTAGTTGTAGCCATAACCCAATCCCTAAGTCTAGCCCTAACCCTAAACAATTCGAAAATTAGGGTTAGGGTTAGGAAACGGCTGACCTTAAGCCTAAACCGACAACAGGGTTAGGGTCAGGTGTGGCAGCAGAGTCAGGACCAGGAGTAGTTGTAGCCATAACCCAATCCCTAAGTTTAGCCCTAACCCTAAACAATTCGAAAATTAGGGTTAGGGTTAGGAAACGGCTGACCTTAAGCCTAAACCGACAACAGGGTTAGGGTCAGGTGTGGCAGCAGAGTCAGGACCAGGAGTAGTTGTAGCCATAACCCAATCCCTAAGTTCTAGCCCTAACCCTAAACAATTCGAAAATTAGGGTTAGGGTTAGGAAACGGCTGACCTTAAGCCTAAACCGACAACAGGGTTAGGGTCAGGTGTGGCAGCAGAGTCAGGACCAGGAGTAGTTGTAGCCATAACCCAATCCCTAAGTCTAGCCCTAACCCTAAAAAATTCGAAGGTTAGGGTTAGGAAACGGCTGACCTTAAGCCTAAACCGACAACAGGGTTAGGGTCAGGTGTGGCAGCAGAGTCAGGACCAGGAGTAGTTGTAGCCATAACCCAATCCCTAAGTTTAGCCCTAACCCTAAACAATTCGAAAATTAGGGTTAGGGTTAGGAAACGGCTGACCTTAAGCCTAAACCGACAACAGGGTTAGGGTCAGGTGTGGCAGCAGAGTCAGGACCAGGAGTAGTTGTAGCCATAACCCAATCCCTAAGTTTAGCCCTAACCCTAAACAATTCGAAGGTTAGGGTTAGGAAACGGCTGACCTTAAGCCTAAACCGACAACAGGGTTAGGGTCAGGTGTGGCAGCAGAGTCAGGACCAGGAGTAGTTGTAGCCATAACCCAATCCCTAAGTTTAGCCCTAACCCTAAACAATTCGAAATTAGGTTAGGGTTAGGAAACGGCTGACCTTAAGCCTAAACCGACAACAGGGTTAGGGTCAGGTGTGGCAGCAGAGTCAGGACCAGGAGTAGTTGTAGCCATAACCCAATCCCTAAGTCTAGCCCTAACCCTAAACAATTCGAAAATTAGGGTTAGGGTTAGGAAACGGCTGACCTTAAGCCTAAACCGACAACAGGGTTAGGGTCAGGTGTGGCAGCAGAGTCAGGACCAGGAGTAGTTGTAGCCATAACCCAATCCCTAAGTTTAGCCCTAACCCTAAACAATTCGAAAATTAGGGTTAGGGTTAGGAAACGGCTGACCTTAAGCCTAAACCGACAACAGGGTTAGGGTCAGGTGTGGCAGCAGAGTCAGGACCAGGAGTAGTTGTAGCCATAACCCAATCCCTAAGTCTAGCCCTAACCCTAAACAATTCGAAAATTAGGGTTAGGGTTAGGAAACGGCTGACCTTAAGCCTAAACCGACAACAGGGTTAGGGTCAGGTGTGGCAGCAGAGTCAGGACCAGGAGTAGTTGTAGCCATAACCCAATCCCTAAGTCTAGCCCTAACCCTAAAAAATTCGAAGGTTAGGGTTAGGAAACGGCTGACCTTAAGCCTAAACCGACAACAGGGTTAGGGTCAGGTGTGGCAGCAGAGTCAGGACCAGGAGTAGTTGTAGCCATAACCCAATCCCTAAGTTTAGCCCTAACCCTAAACAATTCGAAAATTAGGGTTAGGGTTAGGAAACGGCTGACCTTAAGCCTAAACCGACAACAGGGTTAGGGTCAGGTGTGGCAGCAGAGTCAGGACCAGGAGTAGTTGTAGCCATAACCCAATCCCTAAGTTTAGCCCTAACCCTAAACAATTCGAAATTAGGGTTAGGGTTAGGAAACGGCTGACCTTAAGCCTAAACCGACAACAGGGTTAGGGTCAGGTGTGGCAGCAGAGTCAGGACCAGGAGTAGTTGTAGCCATAACCCAATCCCTAAGTCTAGCCCTAACCCTAAAAAATTCGAAGGTTAGGGTTAGGAAACGGCTGACCTTAAGCCTAAACCGACAACAGGGTTAGGGTCAGGTGTGGCAGCAGAGTCAGGACCAGGAGTAGTTGTAGCCATAACCCAATCCCTAAGTTTAGCCCTAACCCTAAACAATTCGAAAATTAGGGTTAGGGTTAGGAAACGGCTGACCTTAAGCCTAAACCGACAACAGGGTTAGGGTCAGGTGTGGCAGCAGAGTCAGGACCAGGAGTAGTTGTAGCCATAACCCAATCCCTAAGTTTAGCCCTAACCCTAAACAATTCGAAAATTAGGGTTAGGGTTAGGAAACGGCTGACCTTAAGCCTAAACCGACAACAGGGTTAGGGTCAGGTGTGGCAGCAGAGTCAGGACCAGGAGTAGTTGTAGCCATAACCCAATCCCTAAGTCTAGCCCTAACCCTAAAAAATTCGAAGGTTAGGGTTAGGAAACGGCTGACCTTAAGCCTAAACCGACAACAGGGTTAGGGTCAGGTGTGGCAGCAGAGTCAGGACCAGGAGTAGTTGTAGCCATAACCCAATCCCTAAGTTTAGCCCTAACCCTAAACAATTCGAAAATTAGGGTTAGGGTTAGGAAACGGCTGACCTTAAGCCTAAACCGACAACAGGGTTAGGGTCAGGTGTGGCAGCAGAGTCAGGACCAGGAGTAGTTGTAGCCATAACCCAATCCCTAAGTTTAGCCCTAACCCTAAACAATTCGAAAATTAGGGTTAGGGTTAGGAAACGGCTGACCTTAAGCCTAAACCGACAACAGGGTTAGGGTCAGGTGTGGCAGCAGAGTCAGGACCAGGAGTAGTTGTAGCCATAACCCAATCCCTAAGTCTAGCCCTAACCCTAAAAAATTCGAAGGTTAGGGTTAGGAAACGGCTGACCTTAAGCCTAAACCGACAACAGGGTTAGGGTCAGGTGTGGCAGCAGAGTCAGGACCAGGAGTAGTTGTAGCCATAACCCAATCCCTAAGTTTAGCCCTAACCCTAAACAATTCGAATAGGTTAGGGTTAGGAAACGGCTGACCTTAAGCCTAAACCGACAACAGGGTTAGGGTCAGGTGTGGCAGCAGAGTCAGGACCAGGAGTAGTTGTAGCCATAACCCAATCCCTAAGTTTAGCCCTAACCCTAAACAATTCGAAAATTAGGGTTAGGGTTAGGAAACGGCTGACCTTAAGCCTAAACCGACAACAGGGTTAGGGTCAGGTGTGGCAGCAGAGTCAGGACCAGGAGTAGTTGTAGCCATAACCCAATCCCTAAGTTTAGCCCTAACCCTAAACAATTCGAAAATTAGGGTTAGGGTTAGGAAACGGCTGACCTTAAGCCTAAACCGACAACAGGGTTAGGGTCAGGTGTGGCAGCAGAGTCAGGACCAGGAGTAGTTGTAGCCATAACCCAATCCCTAATTCTAGCCCTAACCCTAAACAATTCGAAAATTAGGGTTAGGGTTAGGAAACGGCTGACCTTAAGCCTAAACCGACAACAGGGTTAGGGTCAGGTGTGGCAGCAGAGTCAGGACCAGGAGTAGTTGTAGCCATAACCCAATCCCTAAGTTTAGCCCTAACCCTAAACAATTCGAAAATTAGGGTTAGGGTTAGGAAACGGCTGACCTTAAGCCTAAACCGACAACAGGGTTAGGGTCAGGTGTGGCAGCAGAGTCAGGACCAGGAGTAGTTGTAGCCATAACCCAATCCCTAAGTTTAGCCCTAACCCTAAACAATTCGAAAATTAGGGTTAGGGTTAGGAAACGGCTGACCTTAAGCCTAAACCGACAACAGGGTTAGGGTCAGGTGTGGCAGCAGAGTCAGGACCAGGAGTAGTTGTAGCCATAACCCAATCCCTAAGTCTAGCCCTAACCCTAAAAAATTCGAAGGTTAGGGTTAGGAAACGGCTGACCTTAAGCCTAAACCGACAACAGGGTTAGGGTCAGGTGTGGCAGCAGAGTCAGGACCAGGAGTAGTTGTAGCCATAACCCAATCCCTAATTTAGCCCTAACCCTAAACAATTCGAAGGTTAGGGTTAGGAAACGGCTGACCTTAAGCCTAAACCGACAACAGGGTTAGGGTCAGGTGTGGCAGCAGAGTCAGGACCAGGAGTAGTTGTAGCCATAACCCAATCCCTAAGTTTAGCCCTAACCCTAAACAATTCGAAAATTAGGGTTAGGGTTAGGAAACGGCTGACCTTAAGCCTAAACCGACAACAGGGTTAGGGTCAGGTGTGGCAGCAGAGTCAGGACCAGGAGTAGTTGTAGCCATAACCCAATCCCTAATTCTAGCCTGACAGGCCACCATGGGCGACAGAAAATATTCTGTGGCAAACTTTACAGTTTGCCTTGAATTCGTTTCCCATGACAGGACTCACCCACTCGTTCTCCGTCTGCCATTCACTTCTATATTTTGAAAGCCTCTTTCGTTTGACAGGCGGACATGGGCCGAAGGTAGGGTTATTAGCCGGCATTTTTAAAAGCCCCGCGTCCGAGTCTACGTAACCATGGTAACAATGACGTTGCGTGACTGACTGCCTGTCATTCTGATATTCAAGAGTTTCACGAGACAGACGTATCAGAATGACAGGCAGTCACTGTCACTCAACGTCATTGTTACCATGTCTCGTGAAACTCTTGGTTTTATTATATTATTTCTCATGTAGGAGCATGTAAAAACGTAACGTAAGCATTAGAGTAGGTTTAGCACGAAAATACGGGACATATTGCGTCCCGTATTGACTCAGTACGGGACGGTAAATTATGTTGTTCAATACGGGACGGTCCCGTATTATACGGGACGGGTGGCAAACCCTACTTGTAAATATACAGGCGTTTATTTAACGCCTGCAATTGCACGTGTAAATATACAAGCGTTTATAAACGCTTGTATAACCGACAACAGGGTTAGGGTCAGGTGTGGCAGCAGAGTCAGGACCAGGAGTAGTTGTAGCCATAACCCAATCCCTAAGTTTAGCCCTAACCCTAAAAAATTCGAAGGTTAGGAAACGGCTGACCTTAAGCCTAAACCGACAACAGGGTTAGGGTCAGGTGTGGCAGCAGAGTCAGGACCAGGAGTAGTTGTAGCCATAACCCAATCCCTAAATTTAGCCCTAACCCTAAAAAATTCGAAGGTTAGGGTTAGGAAACGGCTGACCTTAAGCCTAAACCGACAACAGGGTTAGGGTCAAGGTGTAGGCAGCAGAGTCAGGACCAGGAGTAGTTGTAGCCATAACCCAATCCCTAATTTAGCCCTAACCCTAAACAATTCGAAAATTAGGGTTAGGGTTAGGAAACGGCTGACCTTAAGCCTAAACCGACAACAGGGTTAGGGTCAGGTGTGGCAGCAGAGTCAGGACCAGGAGTAGTTGTAGCCATAACCCAATCCCTAAGTTTAGCCCTAACCCTAAACAATTCGAAAATTAGGGTTAGGGTTAGGAAACGGCTGACCTTAAGCCTAAACCGACAACAGGGTTAGGGTCAGGTGTGGCAGCAGAGTCAGGACCAGGAGTAGTTGTAGCCATAACCCAATCCCTAATTCTAGCCCTAACCCTAAACAATTCGAAAATTAGGGTTAGGGTTAGGAAACGGCTGACCTTAAGCCTAAACCGACAACAGGGTTAGGGTCAGGTGTGGCAGCAGAGTCAGGACCAGGAGTAGTTGTAGCCATAACCCAATCCCTAAGTTTAGCCCTAACCCTAAACAATTCGAAATTAGGGTTAGGGTTAGGAAACGGCTGACCTTAAGCCTAAACCGACAACAGGGTTAGGGTCAGGTGTGGCAGCAGAGTCAGGACCAGGAGTAGTTGTAGCCATAACCCAATCCCTAAGTTCTAGCCCTAACCCTAAACAATTCGAAAATTAGGGTTAGGGTTAGGAAACGGCTGACCTTAAGCCTAAACCGACAACAGGGTTAGGGTCAGGTGTGGCAGCAGAGTCAGGACCAGGAGTAGTTGTAGCCATAACCCATCCCTAAGTCTAGCCCTAACCCTAAAAAATTCGAAGGTTAGGGTTAGGAAACGGCTGACCTTAAGCCTAAACCGACAACAGGGTTAGGGTCAGGTGTGGCAGCAGAGTCAGGACCAGGAGTAGTTGTAGCCATAACCCAATCCCTAAGTTTAGCCCTAACCCTAAACAATTCGAAGGTTAGGGTTAGGAAACGGCTGACCTTAAGCCTAAACCGACAACAGGGTTAGGGTCAGGTGTGGCAGCAGAGTCAGGACCAGGAGTAGTTGTAGCCATAACCCAATCCCTAAGTTTAGCCCTAACCCTAAACAATTCGAAAATTAGGGTTAGGGTTAGGAAACGGCTGACCTTAAGCCTAAACCGACAACAGGGTTAGGGTCAGGTGTGGCAGCAGAGTCAGGACCAGGAGTAGTTGTAGCCATAACCCAATCCCTAATTCTAGCCTGACAGGCCACCATGGGCGACAGAAAATATTCTGTGGCAAACTTTACAGTTTGCCTTGAATTCGTTTCCCATGACAGGACTCACCCACTCGTTCTCCGTCTGCCATTCACTTCTATATTTTGAAAGCCTCTTTCGTTTGACAGGCGGACATGGGCCGAAGGTAGGGTTATTAGCCGGCATTTTTAAAAGCCCCGCGTCCGAGTCTACGTAACCATGGTAACAATGACGTTGCGTGACTGACTGCCTGTCATTCTGATATTCAAGAGTTTCACGAGACAGACGTATCAGAATGACAGGCAGTCACTGTCACTCAACGTCATTGTTACCATGTCTCGTGAAACTCTTGGTTTTATTATATTATTTCTCATGTAGGAGCATGTAAAAACGTAACGTAAGCATTAGAGTAGGTTTAGCACGAAAATACGGGACATATTGCGTCCCGTATTGACTCAGTACGGGACGGTAAATTATGTTGTTCAATACGGGACGGTCCCGTATTATACGGGACGGGTGGCAACCCTACTTGTAAATATACAGGCGTTTATTTAACGCCTGCAATTGCACGTGTAAATATACAAGCGTTTATAAACGCTTGTATAAACCGACAACAGGGTTAGGGTCAGGTGTGGCAGCAGAGTCAGGACCAGGAGTAGTTGTAGCCATAACCCAATCCCTAAGTTTAGCCCTAACCCTAAAAAATTCGAATAGGTTAGGAAACGGCTGACCTTAAGCCTAAACCGACAACAGGGTTAGGGTCAGGTGTGGCAGCAGAGTCAGGACCAGGAGTAGTTGTAGCCATAACCCAATCCCTAATTTAGCCCTAACCCTAAAAAATTCGAAGGTTAGGGTTAGGAAACGGCTGACCTTAAGCCTAAACCGACAACAGGGTTAGGGTCAGGTGTGGCAGCAGAGTCAGGACCAGGAGTAGTTGTAGCCATAACCCAATCCCTAAGTCTAGCCCTAACCCTAAAAAATTCGAAGGTTAGGGTTAGGAAACGGCTGACCTTAAGCCTAAACCGACAACAGGGTTAGGGTCAGGTGTGGCAGCAGAGTCAGGACCAGGAGTAGTTGTAGCCATAACCCAATCCCTAAGTTTAGCCCTAACCCTAAACAATTCGAAATTAGGGTTAGGGTTAGGAAACGGCTGACCTTAAGCCTAAACCGACAACAGGGTTAGGGTCAGGTGTGGCAGCAGAGTCAGGACCAGGAGTAGTTGTAGCCATAACCCAATCCCTAAGTTTAGCCCTAACCCTAAACAATTCGAAAATTAGGGTTAGGGTTAGGAAACGGCTGACCTTAAGCCTAAACCGACAACAGGGTTAGGGTCAGGTGTGGCAGCAGAGTCAGGACCAGGAGTAGTTGTAGCCATAACCCAATCCCTAAGTCTAGCCCTAACCCTAAAAAATTCGAAGGTTAGGGTTAGGAAACGGCTGACCTTAAGCCTAAACCGACAACAGGGTTAGGGTCAGGTGTGGCAGCAGAGTCAGGACCAGGAGTAGTTGTAGCCATAACCCAATCCCTAAGTCTAGCCCTAACCCTAAAAAATTCGAAGGTTAGGGTTAGGAAACGGCTGACCTTAAGCCTAAACCGACAACAGGGTTAGGGTCAGGTGTGGCAGCAGAGTCAGGACCAGGAGTAGTTGTAGCCATAACCCAATCCCTAAGTTTAGCCCTAACCCTAAACAATTCGAAAATTAGGGTTAGGGTTAGGAAACGGCTGACCTTAAGCCTAAACCGACAACAGGGTTAGGGTCAGGTGTGGCAGCAGAGTCAGGACCAGGAGTAGTTGTAGCCATAACCCAATCCCTAAGTTCTAGCCCTAACCCTAAAAAATTCGAAGGTTAGGGTTAGGAAACGGCTGACCTTAAGCCTAAACCGACAACAGGGTTAGGGTCAGGTGTGGCAGCAGAGTCAGGACCAGGAGTAGTTGTAGCCATAACCCAATCCCTAAGTTTAGCCCTAACCCTAAAAAATTCGAAGGTTAGGGTTAGGAAACGGCTGACCTTAAGCCTAAACCGACAACAGGGTTAGGGTCAGGTGTGGCAGCAGAGTCAGGACCAGGAGTAGTTGTAGCCATAACCCAATCCCTAAGTTTAGCCCTAACCCTAAACAATTCGAAAATTAGGGTTAGGGTTAGGAAACGGCTGACCTTAAGCCTAAACCGACAACAGGGTTAGGGTCAGGTGTGGCAGCAGAGTCAGGACCAGGAGTAGTTGTAGCCATAACCCAATCCCTAAGTTTAGCCCTAACCCTAAACAATTCGAAGGTTAGGAAACGGCTGACCTTAAGCCTAAACTGACAACAGGGTTAGGGTCAGGTGTGGCAGCAGAGTCAGGACCAGGAGTAGTTGTAGCCATAACCCAATCCCTAATTCTAGCCCTAATTCTGGCTGAAGAGGTGAGCTTCTGTGCACAATCGCTACTATTGTAGCTCAGGTTGTGCTTTACAGTGTGGTAAACCTGAGTCAGCTCTGCAGCTGTTACCTGGGAGGAAGGAAGTATGAAAGAAACAATTAAATATAAAATATATATTTTCAAATAATTGTTTGTACTTATATATGATCATATTTAGGCACAGACTGGAAATTAGGCCATCCTATACCTTAAAATCCTCAAAGTTGACAGTATTAAAAAGTGAATGTACAAAAAAATGTATGCTCATAATATTCAGAGATGTATGGCTATTGCTGTAACAATATAGGCTTTATTCTAAGACTTAAGTATACAGCCAGTTTTAATAAATAGCTAATAATAACTGTTTGTGACTCCTCTCTGTCTGCTATTCTCTGCTTTCCTTGTTCTCTTGTTGCAGAATTGTGGGTAGAGGTGAGGAGGGTGTTACTGTGATCTGGCTCTGTGTGTCCCATACACTTTAAGAGAGTGCTGGTCACAGACATCTGGGAGACCCTTCTCCACACAACATGTTTTTAGTTGTTATGTTGCTGTACTTTCTTCAGTTGTGATTTAATAAATGATTTTTGTCAAGTGTTGACTCACCATCGTTCAAATATGAACAACTTTAGGTCCAGCCAGGTGCCCTCTGCTAGCTAGGCCAGTATACTAAAGTAATCTTGTAATTTGTATGCTATACAAATTAAATAGAATTTAACTAATGTTATTACATGATGACTAACTAATGTATCTAATAACAGTACACACATTTGCCCACAACTTACCGTATCTATCTCTGGGGAAGTCTGAGGTATCATAAATTGAGCGATTCCACTCTGCATCCTCTGTCCTTGCGCTGCCCTGACGTGATAGTCCCCTTCTGAGTGCTGTTTCAGGTCTGACAGGCCACCATGGGCGACAGAAAATATTCTGTGGCAAACTTTACAGTTTGCCTTGAATTCGTTTCCCATGACAGGACTCACCCACTCGTTCTCCGTCTGCCATTCACTTCTATATTTTGAAAGCCTCTTTCGTTTGACAGGCGGACATGGGCCGAAGGTAGGGTTATTAGCCGGCATTTTTAAAAGCCCCGCGTCCGAGTCTACGTAACCATGGTAACAATGACGTTGCGTGACTGACTGCCTGTCATTCTGATATTCAAGAGTTTCACGAGACAGACGTATCAGAATGACAGGCAGTCACTGTCACTCAACGTCATTGTTACCATGTCTCGTGAAACTCTTGGTTTTATTATATTATTTCTCATGTAGGAGCATGTAAAAACGTAACGTAAGCATTAGAGTAGGTTTAGCACGAAAATACGGGACATATTGCGTCCCGTATTGACTCAGTACGGGACGGTAAATTATGTTGTTCAATACGGGACGGTCCCGTATTATACGGGACGGGTGGCAACCCTACTTGTAAATATACAGGCGTTTATTTAACGCCTGCAATTGCACGTGTAAATATACAAGCGTTTATTTAACGCCTGCAATTGCACGTGTAAATATACAGGCGTTTATTCGAAGGTTAGGGTTAGGAAACGGCTGACCTTAAGCCTAAACCGACAACAGGGTTAGGGTCAGGTGTGGCAGCAGAGTCAGGACCAGGAGTAGTTGTAGCCATAACCCAATCCCTAAGTTTAGCCCTAACCCTAAACAATTCGAAAATTAGGGTTAGGGTTAGGAAACGGCTGACCTTAAGCCTAAACCGACAACAGGGTTAGGGTCAGGTGTGGCAGCAGAGTCAGGACCAGGAGTAGTTGTAGCCATAACCCAATCCCTAAGTTTAGCCCTAACCCTAAAAAATTCGAAGGTTAGGAAACGGCTGACCTTAAGCCTAAACCGACAACAGGGTTAGGGTCAGGTGTGGCAGCAGAGTGAGGACCAGGAGTAGTTGTAGCCATAACCCAATCCCTAAATTTAGCCCTAACCCTAAAAAATTCGAAGGTTAGGAAACGGCTGACCTTAAGCCTAAACCGACAACAGGGTTAGGGTCAGGTGTGGCAGCAGAGTCAGGACCAGGAGTAGTTGTAGCCATAACCCAATCCCTAAGTCTAGCCCTAACCCTAAAAAATTCGAAGGTTAGGGTTAGGAAACGGCTGACCTTAAGCCTAAACCGACAACAGGGTTAGGGTCAGGTGTGGCAGCAGAGTCAGGACCAGGAGTAGTTGTAGCCATAACCCATCCCTAAGTCTAGCCCTAACCCTAAAAAATTCGAAGGTTAGGGTTAGGAAACGGCTGACCTTAAGCCTAAACCGACAACAGGGTTAGGGTCAGGTGTGGCAGCAGAGTCAGGACCAGGAGTAGTTGTAGCCATAACCCAATCCCTAAGTTTAGCCCTAACCCTAAACAATTCGAAAATTAGGGTTAGGAAACGGCTGACCTTAAGCCTAAACCGACAACAGGGTTAGGGTCAGGTGTGGCAGCAGAGTCAGGACCAGGAGTAGTTGTAGCCATAACCCAATCCCTAATTCTAGCCCTAACCCTAAACAATTCGAAAATTAGGGTTAGGGTTAGGAAACGGCTGACCTTAAGCCTAAACCGACAACAGGGTTAGGGTCAGGTGTGGCAGCAGAGTCAGGACCAGGAGTAGTTGTAGCCATAACCCAATCCCTAAGTTTAGCCCTAACCCTAAAAAATTCGAAGGTTAGGAAACGGCTGACCTTAAGCCTAAACCGACAACAGGGTTAGGGTCAGGTGTGGCAGCAGAGTGCAGGACCAGGAGTAGTTGTAGCCATAACCCAATCCCTAAATTTAGCCCTAACCCTAAAAAATTCGAAGGTTAGGAAACGGCTGACCTTAAGCCTAAACCGACAACAGGGTTAGGGTCAGGTGTGGCAGCAGAGTCAGGACCAGGAGTAGTTGTAGCCATAACCCATCCCTAAGTCTAGCCCTAACCCTAAAAAATTCGAAGGTTAGGGTTAGGAAACGGCTGACCTTAAGCCTAAACCGACAACAGGGTTAGGGTCAGGTGTGGCAGCAGAGTCAGGACCAGGAGTAGTTGTAGCCATAACCCATCCCTAAGTCTAGCCCTAACCCTAAAAAATTCGAAGGTTAGGGTTAGGAAACGGCTGACCTTAAGCCTAAACCGACAACAGGGTTAGGGTCAGGTGTGGCAGCAGAGTCAGGACCAGGAGTAGTTGTAGCCATAACCCAATCCCTAAGTTTAGCCCTAACCCTAAACAATTCGAAAATTAGGGTTAGGGTTAGGAAACGGCTGACCTTAAGCCTAAACCGACAACAGGGTTAGGGTCAGGTGTGGCAGCAGAGTCAGGACCAGGAGTAGTTGTAGCCATAACCCAATCCCTAAGTTCTAGCCCTAACCCTAAACAATTCGAAAATTAGGGTTAGGGTTAGGAAACGGCTGACCTTAAGCCTAAACCGACAACAGGGTTAGGGTCAGGTGTGGCAGCAGAGTCAGGACCAGGAGTAGTTGTAGCCATAACCCAATCCCTAAGTTTAGCCCTAACCCTAAAAAATTCGAAGGTTAGGAAACGGCTGACCTTAAGCCTAAACCGACAACAGGGTTAGGGTCAGGTGTGGCAGCAGAGTCAGGACCAGGAGTAGTTGTAGCCATATACCCAATCCCTAAATTTAGCCCTAACCCTAAAAAATTCGAAGGTTAGGAAACGGCTGACCTTAAGCCTAAACCGACAACAGGGTTAGGGTCAGGTGTGGCAGCAGAGTCAGGACCAGGAGTAGTTGTAGCCATAACCCAATCCCTAAGTTTAGCCCTAACCCTAAACAATTCGAAAATTAGGGTTAGGGTTAGGAAACGGCTGACCTTAAGCCTAAACCGACAACAGGGTTAGGGTCAGGTGTGGCAGCAGAGTCAGGACCAGAATTCTAGCCCTAACCCTAAACAATTCGAAAGTTAGGGTTAGGAAACGGCTGACCTTAAGCCTAAACCGACAACAGGGTTAGGGTCAGGTGTGGCAGCAGAGTCAGGACCAGGAGTAGTTGTAGCCATAACCCATCCTTAAGTCTAGCCCTAACCCTAAAAAATTCGAAAATTAGGGTTAGGGTTAGGAAACGGCTGACCTTAAGCCTAAACCGACAACAGGGTTAGGGTCAGGTGTGGCAGCAGAGTCAGGACCAGGAGTAGTTGTAGCCATAACCCAATCCCTAAGTTCTAGCCCTAACCCTAAACAATTCGAAAATTAGGGTTAGGGTTAGGAAACGGCTGACCTTAAGCCTAAACCGACAACAGGGTTAGGGTCAGGTGTGGCAGCAGAGTCAGGACCAGGAGTAGTTGTAGCCATAACCCAATCCCTAAGTTTAGCCCTAACCCTAAAAAATTCGAAGGTTAGGAAACGGCTGACCTTAAGCCTAAACCGACAACAGGGTTAGGGTCAGGTGTGGCAGCAGAGTCAGGACCAGGAGTAGTTGTAGCCATAACCCAATCCCTAAATTTAGCCCTAACCCTAAAAAATTCGAAGGTTAGGAAACGGCTGACCTTAAGCCTAAACCGACAACAGGGTTAGGGTCAAGTGTAGGCAGCAGAGTCAGGACCAGGAGTAGTTGTAGCCATAACCCAATCCCTAAGTTTAGCCCTAACCCTAAACAATTCGAAAATTAGGGTTAGGGTTAGGAAACGGCTGACCTTAAGCCTAAACCGACAACAGGGTTAGGGTCAGGTGTGGCAGCAGAGTCAGGACCAGGAGTAGTTGTAGCCATAACCCAATCCCTAAGTTTAGCCCTAACCCTAAACAATTCGCAAATTAGGGTTAGGGTTAGGAAACGGCTGACCTTAAGCCTAAACCGACAACAGGGTTAGGGTCAGGTGTGGCAGCAGAGTCAGGACCAGGAGTAGTTGTAGCCATAACCCAATCCCTAATTCTAGCCCTAACCCTAAACAATTCGAAAATTAGGGTTAGGGTTAGGAAACGGCTGACCTTAAGCCTAAACCGACAACAGGGTTAGGGTCAGGTGTGGCAGCAGAGTCAGGACCAGGAGTAGTTGTAGCCATAACCCAATCCCTAAGTTTAGCCCTAACCCTAAACAATTCGAAAATTAGGGTTAGGGTTAGGAAACGGCTGACCTTAAGCCTAAACCGACAACAGGGTTAGGGTCAGGTGTGGCAGCAGAGTCAGGACCAGGAGTAGTTGTAGCCATAACCCAATCCCTAAGTTCTAGCCCTAACCCTAAACAATTCGAAAATTAGGGTTAGGGTTAGGAAACGGCTGACCTTAAGCCTAAACCGACAACAGGGTTAGGGTCAGGTGTGGCAGCAGAGTCAGGACCAGGAGTAGTTGTAGCCATAACCCAATCCCTAAGTCTAGCCCTAACCCTAAAAAATTCGAAGGTTAGGGTTAGGAAACGGCTGACCTTAAGCCTAAACCGACAACAGGGTTAGGGTCAGGTGTGGCAGCAGAGTCAGGACCAGGAGTAGTTGTAGCCATAACCCAATCCCTAAGTTTAGCCCTAACCCTAAACAATTCGAAGGTTAGGGTTAGGAAACGGCTGACCTTAAGCCTAAACCGACAACAGGGTTAGGGTCAGGTGTGGCAGCAGAGTCAGGACCAGGAGTAGTTGTAGCCATAACCCAATCCCTAAGTTTAGCCCTAACCCTAAACAATTCGAAAATTAGGGTTAGGGTTAGGAAACGGCTGACCTTAAGCCTAAACCGACAACAGGGTTAGGGTCAGGTGTGGCAGCAGAGTCAGGACCAGGAGTAGTTGTAGCCATAACCCAATCCCTAATTCTAGCCCTAACCCTAAACAATTCGAAAATTAGGGTTAGGGTTAGGAAACGGCTGACCTTAAGCCTAAACCGACAACAGGGTTAGGGTCAGGTGTGGCAGCAGAGTCAGGACCAGGAGTAGTTGTAGCCATAACCCATCCTTAAGTCTAGCCCTAACCCTAAAAAATTCGAAGGTTAGGGTTAGGAAACGGCTGACCTTAAGCCTAAACCGACAACAGGGTTAGGGTCAGGTGTGGCAGCAGAGTCAGGACCAGGAGTAGTTGTAGCCATAACCCAATCCCTAAGTTTAGCCCTAACCCTAAACAATTCGAAAATTAGGGTTAGGGTTAGGAAACGGCTGACCTTAAGCCTAAACCGACAACAGGGTTAGGGTCAGGTGTGGCAGCAGAGTCAGGACCAGGAGTAGTTGTAGCCATAACCCAATCCCTAAGTTTAGCCCTAACCCTAAAAAATTCGAAGGTTAGGAAACGGCTGACCTTAAGCCTAAACCGACAACAGGGTTAGGGTCAGGTGTGGCAGCAGAGTCAGGACCAGGAGTAGTTGTAGCCATAACCCAATCCCTAAATTTAGCCCTAACCCTAAAAAATTCGAAGGTTAGGAAACGGCTGACCTTAAGCCTAAACCGACAACAGGGTTAGGGTCAGGTGTGGCAGCAGAGTCAGGACCAGGAGTAGTTGTAGCCATAACCCAATCCCTAATTTAGCCCTAACCCTAAACAATTCGAAAATTAGGGTTAGGGTTAGGAAACGGCTGACCTTAAGCCTAAACCGACAACAGGGTTAGGGTCAGGTGTGGCAGCAGAGTCAGGACCAGGAGTAGTTGTAGCCATAACCCAATCCCTAAGTTTAGCCCTAACCCTAAACAATTCGCAAATTAGGGTTAGGGTTAGGAAACGGCTGACCTTAAGCCTAAACCGACAACAGGGTTAGGGTCAGGTGTGGCAGCAGAGTCAGGACCAGGAGTAGTTGTAGCCATAACCCAATCCCTAATTCTAGCCCTAACCCTAAACAATTCGAAAATTAGGGTTAGGGTTAGGAAACGGCTGACCTTAAGCCTAAACCGACAACAGGGTTAGGGTCAGGTGTGGCAGCAGAGTCAGGACCAGGAGTAGTTGTAGCCATAACCCATCCTTAAGTCTAGCCCTAACCCTAAAAAATTCGAAGGTTAGGGTTAGGAAACGGCTGACCTTAAGCCTAAACCGACAACAGGGTTAGGGTCAGGTGTGGCAGCAGAGTCAGGACCAGGAGTAGTTGTAGCCATAACCCAATCCCTAAGTTTAGCCCTAACCCTAAACAATTCGAAATTAGGGTTAGGGTTAGGAAACGGCTGACCTTAAGCCTAAACCGACAACAGGGTTAGGGTCAGGTGTGGCAGCAGAGTCAGGACCAGGAGTAGTTGTAGCCATAACCCAATCCCTAATTCTAGCCCTAACCCTAAACAATTCGAAAATTAGGGTTAGGGTTAGGAAACGGCTGACCTTAAGCCTAAACCGACAACAGGGTTAGGGTCAGGTGTGGCAGCAGAGTCAGGACCAGGAGTAGTTGTAGCCATAACCCATCCCTAAGTCTAGCCCTAACCCTAAAAAATTCGAAGGTTAGGGTTAGGAAACGGCTGACCTTAAGCCTAAACCGACAACAGGGTTAGGGTCAGGTGTGGCAGCAGAGTCAGGACCAGGAGTAGTTGTAGCCATAACCCAAACCCTAAGTTTAGCCCTAACCCTAAAAAATTCGAAGGTTAGGAAACGGCTGACCTTAAGCCTAAACCGACAACAGGGTTAGGGTCAGGTGTGGCAGCAGAGTCAGGACCAGGAGTAGTTGTAGCCATAACCCAATCCCTAAGTTTAGCCCTAACCCTAAACAATTCGAAAATTAGGGTTAGGGTTAGGAAACGGCTGACCTTAAGCCTAAACCGACAACAGGGTTAGGGTCAGGTGTGGCAGCAGAGTCAGGACCAGGAGTAGTTGTAGCCATAACCCAATCCCTAAGTTTAGCCCTAACCCTAAACAATTCGAAGGTTAGGAAACGGCTGACCTTAAGCCTAAACCGACAACAGGGTTAGGGTCAGGTGTGGCAGCAGAGTCAGGACCAGGAGTAGTTGTAGCCATAACCCAATCCCTAATTCTAGCCCTAATTCTGGCTGAAGAGGTGAGCTTCTGTGCACAATCGCTACTATTGTAGCTCAGGTTGTGCTTTACAGTGTGGTAAACCTGAGTCAGCTCTGCAGCTGTTACCTGGGAGGAAGGAAGTATGAAAGAAACAATTAAATATAAAATATATATTTTCAAATAATTGTTTGTACTTATATATGATCATATTTAGGCACAGACTGGAAATTAGGCCATCCTATACCTTAAAATCCTCAAAGTTGACAGTATTAAAAAGTGAATGTACAAAAAAATGTATGCTCATAATATTCAGAGATGTATGGCTATTGCTGTAACAATATAGGCTTTATTCTAAGACTTAAGTATACAGCCAGTTTTAATAAATAGCTAATAATAACTGTTTGTGACTCCTCTCTGTCTGCTATTCTCTGCTTTCCTTGTTCTCTTGTTGCAGAATTGTGGGTAGAGGTGAGGAGGGTGTTACTGTGATCTGGCTCTGTGTGTCCCATACACTTTAAGAGAGTGCTGGTCACAGACATCTGGGAGACCCTTCTCCACACAACATGTTTTTAGTTGTTATGTTGCTGTACTTTCTTCAGTTGTGATTTAATAAATGATTTTTGTCAAGTGTTGACTCACCATCGTTCAAATATGAACAACTTTAGGTCCAGCCAGGTGCCCTCTGCTAGCTAGGCCAGTATACTAAAGTAATCTTGTAATTTGTATGCTATACAAATTAAATAGAATTTAACTAATGTTATTACATGATGACTAACTAATGTATCTAATAACAGTACACACATTTGCCCACAACTTACCGTATCTATCTCTGGGGAAGTCTGAGGTATCATAAATTGAGCGATTCCACTCTGCATCCTCTGTCCTTGCGCTGCCCTGACGTGATAGTCCCCTTCTGAGTGCTGTTTCAGGTCTGACAGGCCACCATGGGCGACAGAAAATATTCTGTGGCAAACTTTACAGTTTGCCTTGAATTCGTTTCCCATGACAGGACTCACCCACTCGTTCTCCGTCTGCCATTCACTTCTATATTTTGAAAGCCTCTTTCGTTTGACAGGCGGACATGGGCCGAAGGTAGGGTTATTAGCCGGCATTTTTAAAAGCCCCGCGTCCGAGTCTACGTAACCATGGTAACAATGACGTTGCGTGACTGACTGCCTGTCATTCTGATATTCAAGAGTTTCACGAGACAGACGTATCAGAATGACAGGCAGTCACTGTCACTCAACGTCATTGTTACCATGTCTCGTGAAACTCTTGGTTTTATTATATTATTTCTCATGTAGGAGCATGTAAAAACGTAACGTAAGCATTAGAGTAGGTTTAGCACGAAAATACGGGACATATTGCGTCCCGTATTGACTCAGTACGGGACGGTAAATTATGTTGTTCAATACGGGACGGTCCCGTATTATACGGGACGGGTGGCAACCCTACTTGTAAATATACAGGCGTTTATTTAACGCCTGCAATTGCACGTGTAAATATACAAGCGTTTATTTAACGCCTGCAATTGCACGTGTAAATATACAGGCGTTTATTTAACGCCTGCAATTGCACGTGTAAATATACAGGCGTTTATTTAACGCCTGCAAGCGTTAACTAACGCGTACATTCATGTGTAACTTTCGCCTGCACATTTACGGCTGCAGCCGCTTATGAAACAGCTGCAGGCGCTTCCTAAACGGGTGTCCAATCAAAAATACGCGTTTAAATTACGAGTACATGTGACCCTTTCGGCGTTCCATACACAGGAGTGCCGTGGCTGCCACCTGCTTGGTCAAGTGTGTGTCACTAATTCAATTCCCCAGTGCAACACATTCCAATTCCTACACTTGCATTCAGTAATAACATGACGACAGTAATAATGGGCGAATGTACATTACCTCAACAGTATGCATAAACTAAATAATCAAGAAAATGTGTTAATTAAAAATAATAAACACAAAAAACTCTCTGGCAGTTACACTAGGTAATGAATGATAGTTATTACGGTGCGTGTCCACTGCAGCGACGCGATGCGAGCGACAACATGTTTTCCATTCATTTTCAATGGAGCCAGGCGAATCGCTTGCGTGGTGCATTGTGGGTAGCGACGCGACAGAGTTGAGATTTTCTGAACTTTATGCAAATGAGGAGCGATTTTCGCTAGCGATGGCCAATCGGAGTGTTTTCTTGTTTCTCGTAACGTAGCAACCATGGTCAACATTTCTAGGTTTCAAGGTGGAGGATAAACTAATCATTTGTGTGGCTGCTTACCCAGTCTTGTACGATACATAGCTGTATTCGTACAGAGATGTTAATAAAAAACGATGCATGGCGCAAGGTTGCCGAAGTTGTTGGTGCTTGTACTTTCAAATTCAGTCTAGTCACATTACGTAACTTCGTTCTGTGGTAGCTAGCACTAGCTAGCTAGCCTGGCTGGAACTCCCTATCGTATCGACAGATTAGCAGAGACTTTGAGTAATTTAATAAAACGTTTTTACACATGTCAACGTGTATGTCTATTAAACAGTTTTGTATTTTGTATACAAGTTGTATTTTGATCGATGTTGCGAGTACGTAAACCCAAGTCTGCACACTTGGCCATGACAACTACAACAGTGACTTTAGAGAACTACATTCTACATGAATCTGTTTGAAACGCCCCCGAGCGTGGTGAACTGTGGGAAGGCAAGCGATGGCAAGCGATTCGCGTCGCTGCAGTGGACACGCACCGTTAGACCGTATGTGACCTGGTTTCGCCGTTCTATTAGCAGCCATGATGACAGTAGCGTCACTAGAATGGCCATAACTAACAAAAGATCAAATATCGAATCTGTCCGCTGTTCTACATTGCCCACATAATCCTCTCCTTTGTCAGTTTCAAAAACGTTCATGGTGCGTGTCTGTTTGGTTGCCACGGTGATGGCGCAGCTGTGATAGCTAACGAGCTAGGCAGAGAAAAACGAACATTTACCTAGCATCCACCCCTCAAACAAGTTGACCTAGACGCAAAACTACACGTCCAATCCATAAAATTAGGATATTTTCCGAGACCCAAGACTCTGCCGAAACTAGAGATGTCCTTTATATGTCTGTGCGGTCAGAAATATGTCTCTACCGGCAGTTTCGAAATCGTCTTGCTTTCTCTGACGGATTTTACCCACCTCTCCATTGAAGTTAGTGAGAGAATTTGAAAGGCTGCTCTCGCTTCAAGGCTCATAGCTGAAAATCTATAAATGTGAGCTCTTTAGTAGT
>JAMDYH010000224.1:0-25000 GCA_023658055.1 Thaleichthys pacificus | reverse complement strand
GAAACACCATTCATATGTATGACCAATACATCGGCCCAATCTCCAACCAATCATCCTACTGCCAATGGGTGATGGCTATGCTGCTTTTAGACTGGCCTCTAACCTGAAAACTGCCTGGCTTGGTAGTACCTGCCAGGGGTATAACCCCCGCCAGTATAGTCTTCAGGGTTACGGAGGCACACAAGCCTCCCCACCACGACAAGGATAGCAACAACAGGGGAGGACTTTTTTTGGTGTTTTTTATTTTAGTTTTTTAATTTTTTTAATCCAGCCTGGATCCTCGACCCCTTCTCTGTGGCTCTTGGTTCTGGCACCCCCTATATCAGTTCCTGGTTTGTTCTTTGCTTAGTTCTTCCCCTCTGGGTCATATTCATCTGATAAATCAGGCAACTGTGAGTTTGTGCAGCTAGTACCACGACATTCTCCGCAAATGGCAGTGCAAGGGAGTCCATGTTTTTTGCATGTGCATCTCTTTGTGCTGCAGTCTTTCTTGCAACTACAGCAGACTACATCTAGTATATCTGGTGGTGCTGCAGGCTGATCGGTCATTATTGGTATAAATCTCCCATCCAAAACATGCCACCCCCAGTCTTTTGGGTCCATACGTTCACTTGCCCCTTTCCACTCCATCATTTGGAAAAAGACCCGAAGACTATGGAACTTTGCAGCTGTTGATGTTGGAGGGAGAGTTTGAGGTTCCACTGGAGATGAGTTCTGAGTTACTTTATCACAGAATCTCCTGTATCTCAGCATATCCAGTGATTCATCTTTTTTGCATACAGTGATACTAGAGCTTTTTCACCTGCTGCAATGATGATGCCTTTTCCCACATTTTCCCACATGGAGACTTGCTGGTGACTCTGACGTGAAGTATTTAAACTTGTAATACAAAAAAAGGTACTTTTCATGGGTAGTTTCATTGTGTTAAGTTTCATTTTGATAGGAGTAAAGGAAAAAAATAGCCCCATTGGGGTGTAATGTTGCCTGGCCTTATTGGCACACATCTCGGATTGATGAGAATTAAACATATTTCCACAACTAGGAAATAACTTTCTTAGGACTTTTAGTATGTTGTTCTGGACACCTCATAGAAATGATCTATGCTGAAAATATTTTATAATTACTTCTATTTTTGTCTCCAAAATGAGTTACTTTGCCTGGACTAATAGCCTTGAGGTTTTTTGCGTCAGGTATAGGCTACATTTTTATAAGGTATAGGCGATGCAGAAAACATTGGCAAAGCCGCAGCATGCGTTGCTGTAAGAAAAGTGTACTTGGCGCTTAACCAGCTGATGAATCAATTCATCATATTCCCTGGCCATGTCCCAGTCAATGAAATCAAAGAGGGATTTACACATAGGCCTACATGCATATACACATATATAGTATCATGATATAAGCGCAATAGCCTACATATATCCTCATAAGTGTCTATGAATTCGTATCAATTAGATACTCTTTGGCCTTGTTTTTATCTAGCCTACTTATTCTGAAAGAGTTGAGACCATTATTTTCGCTAGCAAGATCTCATTCGATTATAATTTCCATTAAAGGTCACATGACATGAAAACTTCACTTTAGGAGGTTATTTAACATTAATATGAGTTCCCCTAGCCTGCCTTTGGTCCCCCAGTGGCTAGAATTTTCGATAGGTGTAAACCAAGCCCTGGGTGTTCTTCTCCGCCTTTGAGAAAATGAAGGCTCAAACGCTCGGTTTGAAAATCTCCTCTTATTGACGTAACAAGGAGCCAGGCTACCGCCCTTCTCTCTGCTATGCCCGCCCAGATAATCTGGCCCGCCAATGAGGAATTGAGCTACGATTGTGCAAGGGCGAGTGCAATATCGTGTTTTCCTGCAGAGACATCATGCCATGGCTAGCAAACGAACAAAGCATAACAGTTGCTCAGTGCTTGGATGTACAAATCAACACACAAGTCTTTTTGTAGTTCCGTCATCCGAGCCTCTAAACAATCAGTATCTTAATTTTATTTTCGCTGAAAATGCGCCTACACAACTTCTGTTGTAGGCGCATTTGTTTTGTATGTCTGCGCCAAACACTTCAGCCACGACTGTTTCCTCAACTTGAGCTAATACAAAACTGGCCTTGCTGAAATTAAATTCTGGATCAGTACTAACTCTCCTTCGTCCAGCTACTAACCTCGGACAAGTAAGTTAACTAACGCTATATCATTTTGTAGCGTTACTGTATATGGTTACCTAGCTTGCTACCCTTAGAATGTGGCTGTAACATTAGCTCTGCAGCTAACAGCTGAGTTACTGTCGCTATGGAAAGGTAGATAGCATCAAGTATAAGTGTGAATACATATGCTGTACGTGAGTGTTGTACACTTCTTTGTTATTTGGATAAACGTTCTGCTGTTGGTGTTATGGCGCGCGCGATATCCACCTTTCCCCTCATTGAAATGACTGAGTGTGTACCTCTGCAAACCAGGGTTATCAGATGAGAATGGGCAAATTCAAGGTATTTTACAGCAACGGGGTTACAGCCATTGCGATACATCCGTTGTAAACATTAGCGCATGGTGCCGCCCCTCCGCTCCTCATTAGCATTTAAAGCTACAGACACCAAAACAGCGCGTTCTGAGGAAAGCTGCTTGTGGGACTGCTAGTAGTGGCTGTAATTCTGCACCAAGGCTGAATTTCGGGAAAGAGACTTCTGATACAGTATTAGGGGACCACTAAGGCCTATATAAAAGCATCCAAAAACAGCATGTCATGTGACCTTTAAGCCTACTGCCAGCAGGCACATTTAAAGAAATGTGATCTGATTGATTGGGGTAATGAGGCACTTAAAATGAGCCTATACATTTCCCCACAACTTTCGCATTTAGCTTATCGGCAATTTTTTGCCAAGCCGCTTGTCTTGCTCTGGCAGCGGTGGCGGTGTTTGACTTAGCCATGATAATATGCTTATTGTCTTCGTAGAGACTCATTATAATAGTTTGCTCGGATGGCGAGAATAGCCTATCACCGCTCTCTCTTTCGTCTTTTCCACCATCATACCGTTAGAAAATCACGGTTTTGGTGATCGACCTTTCCTGCCTTTTGAAGTAGGACGTGGGCGTGCACTTGCCCTGATAAGTTTAGCCTGATTAAAATAAACCAGATGATTTGGATGCGGATCAGCCGTCGACGAACCAATATTTGCGGTTCTCAATTAGCTCGCTAATGTTAACGGGCTAAAGGGACAATTGATTAACTTAGCCTCAACCCTTACGACGAACGGGGCCCTGGTCTTTTGTCAGATGTGTATATATTGACCAGTTTAGAGCTAAATACTCTTGCCAGAGCCTGGAATCTAACCCGTGTTTTGAGTGACTTTGCATGGGTCTCCATCAGGTCAACACGTTTGGATTCAAGTTCAAGTAATGCCACTGCATTTCACAGTCAAAACTGTAGTTTATGTCAAGTGTAGATGGAAAAAGCTTTGTTTTTCACAACTGAACTGACATGGATCCTTTCTTCACTTTGACAGGTCTGGAGGGTCATGCAGAGGCCTGCTCAACAGAGTTCAATAGAGGATGCTGAGATCAACACAGACCCCTTGCTGGACTACCCCTCTCTAGCTGGACAGCTTCTCTTCAGCCCTGACCCCAGGACAGCTTCACCCAGCTGGCCTGCCCTGCCTGCCTGCAGGCCCTGCTTGCCCCTGCCTGCCAGCCCTCCAGAGACAGTCACCCCACAGACACAGTAGCTCTGCAGCCTGCTTTTTTGAGGACATTGATGAAAAAGGACAAACCAGCATTTTTGACTTTGATGAAAGTCTAAATGTTTAATCCTTTCCATGTCCCAGTATGCCAAGCTGCTGACTTTGAGTGTCTTAAGTGATGAAACCAGTTCAAGTGATAGACTTTTGACCTGAATCCAATGATTATTCATCTGAATAAAAACCACTCAAGAGAAGTACTGCTTCTTGGATGATTTGTGCTCCACATCAGTACATCTCACACATTTGCCTTTGTTTCCATGGGATTCATGGAATTGCTAGTTTCTGCTCCACCATTTCCACCATAGTGTAATAATAAATATAATTTAGGACAGCAATTACATTTTTGTGTTATCCTTTTGCATTACACACATTTAGTCAATGTTCTTAAACTCAACCGATTATTGTCATTTTACCATACTGTTCATATTGAACAGACATCAGTGTTTACTTGGAAAGATTACTGTATATTTCCACTTTTGATTTGTATTTCCATTGTAAGTTTGGTCTTTAATTTCATTTGGAAGTGGTATTAAAAGGTCTTAAAAAGTCTTACATTTAACTTGTTTATACCTGTAGACACCCTGTGAAGCCCTCACCCCCCACTCCAGATACAGTTGGTGACAGAGAGGTGCAGACATTAAGTTAAACATGCCTTAAGAGTAGAGTAACAAATAGAGACTAAATGTGTAAATGGATGTTAACTCAGTTCTCTGAGTTGGTGCATGTCAGTTTACGCAAAGGTAGCCTTTTAAACCTCTAGGTTTAAAACAAATTCAGATTTGATTGGAACTCTATCTTTTATACATTTATAGTTGGATTTGACATTTAACAGACATTTAATTCATTTAGCAAGTTGTTTAACTCAAACAACCATAACACAGTAGCCTACATATGGTATACAAAGCTGCAGTCAGATTTGGCGAAATTGTTAGCTTGGATGTTATCTTTACATATAGATGGGGTCTTTGTGATGATGCGCACGCAGCTTCAAGGCAGAAAGACGCGTTCCATTTCACTTTTACTGTACCTACACCTTTAATGTTCCCGCCATCCCCCCCTTTCTGAATAAAGTTCGACTGATCTGATTTGTTGATTTCTGTTGCTATGAAAACCAGTTTAGCCAAGCTAACTAACATTGTTTTTAGCTAGCTTGCATTACCATTCAATAGCTAACAAAACATTAGTAAACATAGCTTGCTAATCGAGCAGAACTTGTTAATGCAGGAGACTCAAAGACCTTAGCACGTCACTAGCATCTCGTCATATCATGCAGTCGGAGCACAGCTAAATAATCAGCTGTCAGCGCTCTTGAGTACCCAGCATGCAGTGCGGCATGTCAAAAAACAAAAAGACTTGTGGAAAATAGTTAGGTTACAACGGCCATGCGAGGGATTTCAGTTGTTGTCTTCGTTCGTTAGTTAATATAATCTTGTTGGTCACCCTGAGTGTGCATGTCGTGTAGTTTAATGGGAACAGAGTCGGCTGTTTTACCACTATAGGCTACACTCGGAAGGAGCTTTTGCTCTCTTGTTGTCCAACTCTTCATCTTTAACATTAAATGTTTATAATATTTTGCCATTTTGCGGAGGAACCCGCATCGCTGCTTGCAGCTATATTTGGTGGCCAAGCCACGAAGCGGCGAAGCCACTTAAGTGTTTCTACCTTTTCTTATTAGGGGCCAAGCAGCGAAGCTGCGAGGCACCTATTGTTATTGGGTGTGCTTTGCCTTCGGCAAGGGCACAACCTTTGTTCTCTCACATATATCTTCTTCTTCTTCTTCTTCTTATTTTCCCACCCCTAAAACTCAGTCAATATTTGGCCTAAATAGACAACCTAGGTGTCAAAAGTTTCGTCTTGGTCTCGATTGCGTTGCTTCTATTGGGATTACGTTCCGTTGCACTGCTATTGGGATTTACGTTCCGTTGCACGGTTTAGGCTGAGCTTAAGTTTTTGTGGCGAAAAGTGTCTTCTGTCAACGAAGGGTAGCGTAGCAGTGCTAGCCTACGTCACTACGTCAGCACACGTTAGCAACGACGCATGGATACAACGTGATAGAGACGTTCTAGCACGCAAATTGGAGCTTGGATTATGAGTGAAAAATGCCAACCCCCAAAATTACCAACCATTGGGTTTTGTTGAGAAAGCAATTTCAAGTGGAACTGCCATCTCGGATTTTTTATTTAGGTTGTGAAAGTCTTTGTAATTTGAGCGAGTGCGGGTCGCCCGTGAGACTGCCTAGGCGGCAGCCATGCAAGCGTCATAGTAGTTTAGTATTTTCGTATTTTTATAGTTAGGTCAATTCTACACCACAAAACAGAAGGAGGGCAATGTTATGACGATATGACTATTGTGAAGACAGCCAGATGGTGAGATTTTAATGTAGGTTGCTGTAAAAACTTTGATTGGTTTGCTACGTGAGAGCCCCGTCAGCCTCCGTTGATGATTGCGTCAGCTGTTGTCGATCTTTGATGAGTATTTTCTTAATTTCGTACCAGGGTCAATTCTACATCAAAAATCAGAAAGAGGGCAGTGTTATAAAGATATGGCGATTGCGAAGACAGCCAGCGCGTCAGCATATTTTTGTGATTTGTGTAAAACTTGGAATTTGAGTGACACCACGGCTTGTTTTGACGTTAGCCTCAGTCAGACTCGGCTCACCCACTGGCAGTGTGTAGTACTGTCTTCAATGCCACAGCTAAACTTTATGTCAAAAGAAACATTCTCATTTCCGGCACTTTCAAACAATCAGTGAAATGTGGAGCAACAGCAGCTAGCTTGCCTCTAGCAAACTTATTTTGAATTAGCCATTTCCCCCTACATTAATGTCAAACTTATTTACGTTTTGGGGGGCATATTTGCAGTTAGCAGACGGTACTGTTTGAATCGCGATTCCATACTGCCAGTGACAACGTTGTTACAGTAGCTTGTTTCAAAGGGGGTTTGCAGCTGTTTCAA
This sequence comes from Thaleichthys pacificus, assembly GCA_023658055.1. Classification (NCBI taxonomy): domain Eukaryota; kingdom Metazoa; phylum Chordata; class Actinopteri; order Osmeriformes; family Osmeridae; genus Thaleichthys; species Thaleichthys pacificus. The sequence continues at coordinate 18,315 of JAMDYH010000224.1, read as the reverse complement.
AGGGTGTTCTTAATGAAATATGCAATATGAGTAGGCTAAATGCTTGAAAATATCACTAGAAGGGAAAAACTTAGAGGACGGACCCACCTGCAACCGACGCAAGCAAGCACACCCTACAATTTCCCCAGAAATGGTACCCTCTCTAGTTAGGGTTCCTCCGGTAGGAGGGAACCCTATTGTTATTGGTGGTATTATTAGGGTTCCTCCGGTAGGAGGGAACCCTATTGTTATTGGTGGTATTATTAGGGGCCAAGCAGCGAAGCTGCGAGGCACCTATTGTAATTGGTGGTATTATTATTATTATTATTATTATGCATAGCGATTGGTGAAAAGTTTTGAAATTTGGCACACTGTTTTGGAACGGTCTCCGGACTATTTATCACCAAGTTTCATGTCGATCCATGAAGCACTATAGCGCCACCAAGGTGTCAAAGTTGGAGGTGTGTTTATGCCCATAACTTTTGAACCATGAGACCGTTTTTCTTAAGTGAGGTTTCATCGGATTCCTTAGACGCAGACGATTCGACTGAACCCTATGGCGTCATTGTTGTCCCGAAGGTTTTTCTGTGAGTTGTATTTTAAGAAATGCCAACTTTTTCAAACTCCTCCTAGGCCGTTGCTACGATTTTCATGAAAATTGTTAAGAGATCATCTTTAGACCATGCCGACAAAAAGTTATCAAAATGGCATCGGTAAGTCAAACCGTTCACGAGTTACACGCAAACGATTTTGACAAAGAGCACGCCATAGCGGACGTGAGGCCTTGTCTCTGCGACGGTTTACCGTATGGAGACGAAACTTTGGAAATGTCATCGCGAGCATGTCATCTAATCATCTTCCTACCACAATCACCTTGATATGTCAAAATATGACTGAATTACAGCCGTCTATACTTGGGTCAAGTCTGACAAAGCTTGCCACGGGAGAAACGGCTTCCTTTTTTTAATAAAGTAACCAAACACAGCATTTCCCAGCAGTGAGAATAGCTCACTGGGATAAGACGGGCTCCTTTGAAACGCAAGGTCGAAGGATCGAATCCAGACACAGTCATCAAGCAAGTCTTGATACCCGATCATCTGTTTAGCGAAGCCAGGTACACCACAGTAGCTGTCTAGCAGTATAATCACAAGGGTAACGATAGCGTTTCATTGTCAGGGGAATTTATAGTCAAGAAGAAGCGGATACATTGTGCTTTGTAGATATAACGCTGCTACATGTAGCCAGCGCATTTTGTCTCAAAATGACATATTTACCAAACGCGTCGGCTTATCGTTACAAAAATCGGTCTTTTGCGCAACGCCGTGAAGGTAATCAAAAGTTTCGGGGTAGCGCCACCGCGTTGCCGAAAAGTATATTGCGATTTTTAAAAAGCAAATAATTTTTATTAAAAGTTTTGCTGTGCTGCTTTAGCTACTGAATTTCCATATCGAATGCTGCTTGGCCCCTTCATTGCTGCTTGCAGCTATATTTAGGATTCCTCCGGTAGGAGGGAACCCTATTGTTATTGGTGGTATTATTATTATTATTCTTTACCCATGGGAGTCAATGGCAGCCCCTAGACCAGTACTGTAAAAAGTTGTGAAATTTGGCATGTTGAAACTGCAGACCATTAGTAACTACCATACCAAACATGGGCCATGTGAGACAATAGGTGGCGCTACAGGCCACGCCCCAATATGTCAATTTTCAAAGTGATGCCATTTGCAGGCCATAAGTCCCAAAATTCTGAAATTCATTACATATGCCTTATTTCTCATGAGGAACAAAAAAGCCTCTAGAAGCTATAACGGCCGCCATATTGGATTTTTCTGTACAATAGAGATTAAGGAAACACGTTTTTTCGCTACTCCTACATTTTTGGTCGACTTTTCTTCAAAATTGCCATAGATGATCTCCGGACTGAGCCTCACAAAAGTTATCGTAGGGATTTCTGATTTTCAAAACCGTTTGTCCGGTAGAGCCAATCAAAATCTGCAACAAAGCAACCAAACAGAAAGTTTGGTCAAATATCAGCAAATCTTTGAGATATCAACACCAAACTTGGAATGTCACGTGGAAGACACTACAACATGTTACCATGTGCAAAAGCAACTTCATACCTCTACAAATTATTAATACAAAGCCAATCGAATTTATCGCTAACGCTAAAATAATGCTTTACATATCCGCCGGCCAAAAACTGGTACTCTGATTCAATCACAAGTTCATATGAAGACTCTTGAGAATGTTTAGTACACAAATCTGAGAAAAAGTTGACTGTGAGATGAAAAGTCGATTTTTAGTGAATATTTGAAACATGCATGCTTGGCTAATTTCTAGGGCTGTTTCCCCAAATCCTCTCTCCCTTTGCTCCTGTGCGCGCGTGCTCCACATTCTCACACACACAAGGGGCCAGAGCCCCTTGACACACGCGCGAGCTTGGTACGACGCACAAGACCATTTTATTTTATTGTTCGAGAAGACAACGACTGAAGAGACTCCTGCAGCCCTCAGAGATTTTCAGAGATTTTCATTGTTACATTTGACAGTGAGTAATAAGAACGGCAGTACAAAACATGTATTTTAGCGTTTGTATTCGTATGATAACTTGAAGACTTTTATACTGTTGTAAACAGGATAGCAGCTAATCTAGTTAGGCTAGCTGAGCTAAGGATTTCTCTTTGTACAGACAGTATTGCAGGCTAGCAAGCCGTAAAATCTTTAACATTATACTTGCTTCGTGAGACGCGTTTGAAATTAGTATACTGTACGTAACTGTGCGGTTGGGTTGTTCTATTTTTACATGTCATTGTTGATGTAATTTAAATTAGTATAGTGAGTTCCAAATGTGTCCTTCGACACATTTGGAATGCGGCCATAGACGAACAAATAGACAAGGAGGTCAAACATATGCCGAGCAAGCTATAACCCTTAAGGCTAGTTTTTGCTTCTGTGGACGGCGTTTCAAATTAATGTACTGTACGTACCTACGGTTGGGTTATTATATCTTTAGCTACATGTCATTGTTGATGTAATTTTGTTTGTGCGTTCCAAGTTTTTCTGACGGTCTTCACATCATAAGTTAATCTTTTCGAAACTGTAGCTAGGTACTGTAGCCTAGTTTGCTGCATAGTTAGAGCTACCTAGCATTAAACAAGTAGCAATGGTACCATGGTTGTTTTACTTGCTAGCTTTGTCTGGGTTCGTGGTTTGATCGTTTAGGAGTGGAAATATTCAATGGTTTGGGCTCGGTGGAGTATTTTGTAATGACAAGTAAAAGTTGGGTATTTTGTCATTCATCCATTCCTACTCCATGCTCTTGATTATGTAATGTACCTACAGGTACATCTTATAGGCTATGTTTATTTGTTTACATTTTCTAATGTGAGTCAGTGGCTTGGCAGTATCTTAACAGTAAGGTTTGGTTATTTGTGATAAACTGTCATGATTCTTTTGGTGAAACATTAATTTAAAGTGGAAACCATTTGCAAGATAAATTGTTCTCAGTTGGTCTTAATTTGTATTTATAGTCAAGTTCGTTTCTGTATGTTTACATTTTACAGACTTAAATTTGAATGTAGACAGTGTAAATTGAATAAAGGGAAATAATGGATGTCTAAATATTTATTTTTAAGTAAAGAAATTGGTGTTTTGAGAATCCTAACCATTTCAATATTTTCTTAAAGGTCTGTATACTAGAACTGTTGAGTATGAAGTTATGATAATGTAAGATTATGAAATTGTTAAGCAGTAGTGTGGTATGTTACATTTAATAGTTTTTGATGATTTTTCTGTTTTCTTTTAGATGCCACGTTCCAGCAAGAGATCCTGTGCAGCCAACAAAAGGATATCTGCTCCAGAAGACCAAGGATCCACTGTTGAGGTTAGACTTCCTTGTGGAAAAAAATGCTAAACCAGTGTGTTTAAGTGATAAGATTAATTGAGAAAAGTGAATGAGCATTTTTTGTTACGGACCCATGTTTAAAATATCGTAATTCAGTCTGTATAGTTGTGGTTGTGTTTTTTCTTTCTATTCTCCCCTCTTTCTTTCTATTCGCTGCATGCAGGTATGGTCTAGTCGGCGTTTGTTGGCGGTTGGCTATCAGTCTCCCTACCTCGTGATTGGCAATCAGCCGCGCACTTCCAATCAGCGGTTTAGTTGTCAACATAAAATTACCGCACTGGTCAGCTGTTTCAGAGATTGCTTTGGAAAGTTGCTTGTTTAGAGAGTTGTCGAGTCAGAGAGACTTCTTATTGAAATCATTGTAAATGTTGTTAATATTTTGTTAGAATGGTTTGCTTCATAGTGCACTCTTTTAATAGAGCAGTTATTTTGGTATTGTGCTTTAGGTTGGTTTGTTTTTGTTCACTGCACACGGGGCTTTGGAATAGGTAAGCTGCCCTTCATGGGCATACACCGTCACACAGCGAACCTGAGTTAACACACTAGGTAAGGAACGGTGCCACCCCATGTATGTTTAGTCTAGGTAAGTTTGTGTTTACTAGATAGGATACTTTTTGGTATTTGCTTTTGCAGAGTCGACAACCTAACAGCAAGCGAAGCACAGACAATTTAATGCTCTGATACAAGTTTCAAGTTCACCTTTATTATCATATACTCATAAACAGCATTTATAAGTAATGAAATTCTTTGTGCTCAATGTCCGTTCAACTTAAAGAATAAAAAAAATTAAATACTGGAGAACGGAGAAAAAGGGTAAAAAAATATATAAAAAATTGTAGTGCAAAAATATATTTCAAGGACAGTTCAGCATCCCGATGGCATGTGGGTAAAAACTATCCCTGTATCTGCTGGTACAAGTCCTTATACTCTTGTATCGCCTTCCAGAAGGCAGGAGCGAGAAAAGACTGTGGCAGGGATGACTAGGGTCAAAAAATGATTCACTTGGCCTTTCTCCTGCAGTGCTGGCTGTAAAGGTTCTGAATGGATGGTAATGCAGTCCTTGTAATACGCTGTGTATATGTGACCACTCTTGTAGTGTCTTCCTGTCCTGAGCAGTGCTGTTGCCAAACCATGTTGTAATGCCACCAGTCAGTATGCTCTCAATGGTCCAGCGGTAAAAATTGGTCAGTATAGTGCAGTCCGTGCCAAATTTCCGCTGTCGCCGCAGAAAAAAGAGCCTCTGTTTCACTGTCCTTGTAACCACACCAATATGGTGGTCCAGCTCAGATCCTCGCTGAAGTTGATACCAAAAAATCTGAAACTTTTGACTCTCTCCACAGCTGTGCCCTCGATGTGAATGGGTGCATGTTCTCCCTGCAGCCGCCTGTAGCCCACTATCAACTTCTTGGTTTTTGCTACATTAAGCAACAGGCTGTTATGCTGACACCAGGATGTCATTGTTGCCACCTCTGCTCTGTAGGCTGACTCATCACCATTCTTGATGCAACCGATAATGGTGGTGTCATCAGCAAACTTAATGATGGTGTTGGAGCTGTTAGTGGCTGCACAATCATAGGTGAACAGAGAGTACAACAGTGGGCTTAACACACAACCCTGTGGGGCACCAGTGCTGAGTGTTAGACTGGTTGAGGTGATGTTACCTAGCCGTACTGCCTGTGGCCTGTCTGTCAGGAAGTTCAATATCCAGCTGCACATGGAAGGACTGATGTTCAGGTCCTGTAGTTTCATGATGAGCCTGGATGGTATTATGGTGTTGAAGGCGGAGCTGAAGTCGATGAAGAGCATCCGCACGTATATGTTGTTCTGATCCAGGTGAAAGAGAGCAGTGTTCAAGGCCAAAGCTACAGCATCATCTGTAGACCTGTTCAGCCTATATGCAAACTGGAGTAGGTCTAATGCAGGTGACAGGCAGGATGTAATGTGGTCTTTGACTAACCTCTCAAAGCATTTCATCACAACAGAAGTGAGTACGACAGGGCGGTAATCATTGAGACAGCTCACTGATGGTTTCTTAGGGACTGGGATGATGGTGGCCCCCTTGAAGCTATTGGGGACAACAGACGGGGACAGGGAGAGGTTAAAGATGTCAGTGAACACCCCTGCCAGATCAGGAGCACAGGCCTTGAGAACACAGCCAGGGATGTTGTCAGGTCCTGGAGCTTTATGCACATTCACTCTAAGTGATACGTTTAAGGTTGTTATAGAGGTTGTTAGCAATCTAAGGAAACCTCTATTCCCTTGTGTACGCTACAGCATCCAGCAAACAAAGTATGTTGTTTTGTGTCTGTATTTTACTTTGGTGAACGTTATTTACATGATGCACATGTCATTGTATGTTCATATTAAGCTAATGTGGTCTTTATTTTCTCATTACAGCGTGAGTTTAGTTTTAACGGTGGATTTGGAGAAGAAGCTTCAAATAAACCTGTAGCAAGTAAGACACTTGTGCCTGCCAGTGCTTCATGGGAATTATAGTACGCTACACTTGTGAATTACTTTTGTAATAAATACTGTGTTTTAATTTAACCAATTAAATAACCGTTTTCTGATTTTTGGAGGGAGGCGTTTAATCGAGGGTGCCATTTATTACACAATGTTCATTTTTGGTGCAGCGTTTGTTCCAGGGCAACGTATAATCAAATAAAAACTGTGGTTTTCTTCCCAGCATTGCAAACACTAAAAGGCAAAAGCAGTGGTGTCCAGATATGTTTCATAGGACTGGCGAAAAAGAGAAGCACAAAGGTACAACATCCTCCCTCTACCATTATCTCAAATTCACTCTCATGAGTTTCCTCTGTGTATATCCATAACTGCTATAGTATGGGCCTACACTTCAAAGAAAAAGTGTAATAATGCAGAATACAGGAGATGGTAAAAGTGTGCTGGTGTGGAAAGTCCCCACAAACTGCAGAATGGCCAGAAAATATTAGATTTTACATTAGATTGTATCAAGGCCCAATTGCAAAAGAGGTCCAAAGGATATTTACAATTGTAGTAGGCCATTAATATGTTCAGGGGTGTAATTGGTTGGATAAGAAGCCCCCACCCCCAACTCCAGAGACAATTGATGACAGAGAGGTGCTGACATCAAGTTAAACAGTCATGCGCTAAGAGTAGAGTAAAAAATAGAGACAAAATGTGTAAATGGATGTTGAAACTCAGTGCTCTGAGTTTGTGCATGTCAATTTAGGAAAAGGAAGCCTTTTAAACCTCAATTTAAAAACAATCTAATTGAATTGGAACTGTCTTTTAGTTGGATTTGACATTTAACAGACATTTATTTCATTTAGCAAGTTATTTTTCTCCATAATGCAGTAGCCTACGTGCCTAGGTAGGTAGAGCCTAGGTGTAAAAAATTACTGCAGTCAAATTTGCCAAAATTGCCAGCTTGGATGTTATCTTTACATATAGATAGACATTAGCTCTACCGTGGGCCAGTTGCCCGCATGACTCTTGTCAGTTGTGTTTAACTGAAATTCTAGAGAGAGGTCAATTCAGGATGAGTTCCAATATCCATGGTTTTCAAACCAGTCCCGGGGAACTTTGAAAACAGTATTGCCGCATGTGGTATGTTTTTTGTAAAGTGTATCCTCACTTTCATGAAGTTATTGTTGTAGTCAAAGCTTTTATAGGATGGATCTCTGCATGGTGTGCCTGACCAGAGCACAGAACACACTTGGTGGCATTTTGACCCTGTCAGGCCAACATGTCTGAAAGTTGGTACGCATGCCTTATTGCTCATGGGGAACAAAAAAGTCTCAAAAACCCATAATGTCAACAGCATGGATTTTTCTCTACAGTGACAATTTGTGAAAAAAAACAAAAAACAAACTTAAAATCAGCCATTGCTCCAATTGTCTTGAAATGTTGTGTACATGTATGAAATACATGTCTGTATCCTGTCAATTCTGAAAAACGTTGCAATGTTGAGGAGGAACCCGCCATTGCTGCCTGCAGCTATATTTAGGATTCCTCCGTAAGGAGGAAACCTATTGTTATTGTTAGTTTTATTAGGATTCCTCCGTAAGGAGGAAACCTATTGTTATTGTTAGTTTTATTAGGATTCCTCCGTAAGGAGGAAACCTATTGTTATTGTTAGTTTTATTATTATTAGGGGCCAAGCAGCGAAGCTGCGAGGCACCTATTGTAATTGGTGGTATTATTATTATTCTTCTTCCGTCATGGGTGTCTATGGCAGCCCCCATAAGCGCTTGGTCGAAAGTTGTGAAATTTGGCACACTCATTGGGGACAGTCCCCTGGTCCAATTCACAAAGTGTCATGTCTCATACCTGGGCACTCTAGCGCCACCAATGGGTCAAAGTTGGACTTGTGTTTACACACGCAACTTTTGAACCGCTTGTCCGATTGTCAAAAATGAGGTACCGATGGATTCCTTGGATCAAGCCGAGTTCAACGCACACCATGGCGTCAATTTCCGGTTATATAGAATTTCCGCAATTTCCGGTTTTATCAAAACCCTTTGAAAGCCTACTCCTCCTACAATTTTTGTCAAATCTTCGTCAAAATTACCAGAGATAATCTTCAGACCAAGCGTCACAAAAGTTATCGAAAATAATTTTGATCCTCACAACCGTTTGTTCGGTACAGCCAATCAAATTCAGCAGAAAAGCCGCCAAACAGGAAGGCAAGTCATATCTCAGCAGTTCTTTGAGGCAGTGACACCAAATTTGTTACGCCTACTCTGAACCTTATTCTGAGGATGTCCTCCAAAAATTGTGTCACGTGACTAAAAGGGGGCGTGGCCGGAAGCATAAACGTGTTTTGGCTAATAACTGTTGAAGTCTTTACCTTAATAAAGTATTTTCTTTGTCTCTTGATGTGTTGTGAGATCCCAAGCCTGACCTTCGATAATATTTCATAACAACCGAATTGACGCGGCCGCCATTTTGGATTTTATGGAAAAGTGTAAAAACCTTTTTCACGCCCCAAATTTTGTCCAATGATTACCAAATTTGGCACAGATTATCTTCAGACCCAGCTGCACAAAAGGTATCAGATGTATTTTCCATTTTCAAAAACGTTTGTTCGGTAGAGCAAAGCCGCCAAATGAGACGTGAGAGCGTAACTCAACAACTATTTGTCCGATTGTCACCAAACTTCGGTTCCTTTGTTCTCACGAGGAGCAGAGGACGCCTGCGGTGTTATACCAGAAATGAACACTTTGAACACTCGGTACTCTTGAACGCAAACAGATATTTCAACCAAACTTGGTGTGTTGCATGAGTGCAACAGGTTGTTGTGACTTAATTGTTGCACAAGTGCTATGGAGGCCATGTCCTGCTCTGGACTGCTTGGACCCTCCATTGCTGCTTGCAGCTATATTTAGGGGCCAAGCAGCGAAGCTGCGAGGCACCTATTGTAATTGGTGGTATTATTATTATTCTTCTTCCGTCATGGGTGTCTATGGCAGCCCCCATAAGCGCTTGGTCGAAAGTTGTGAAATTTGGCACACTCATTGGGGACAGTCCCCTGGTCCAATTCACAAAGTGTCATGTCTCATACCTGGGCACTCTAGCGCCACCAATGGGTCAAAGTTGGACTTGTGTTTACACACGCAACATTTGAACCGCATGTCCGATTGTCAAAAATGAGGTTCCGATGGATTCCTTGGATCAAGCCGAGTTCAACGCACACCATGGCGTCAATTTCCGGTTATATAGAATTTCCGCAATTTCCGGTTTTATCAAAACCCTTTGAAAGCCTACTCCTCCTACAATTGCTGTCAAATCTTCGTCAAAAGTACCAGAGATAATCTTCAGACCAAGCCTCACAAAAGTTATCGAAAATAATTTTGATCCTCACAACCGTTTGTTCGATACAGCCAATCAAATTCAGCAGAAAAGCCGCCAAACAGGAAGTGAAGTCATATATCAGCAAATCTTTGAGATATCAACACCAACCTTCGTATGATGACCCGGAACCCTCTTATGAGGATGTCCACACAATTTGGTGTCATGTGATCACTGGGCGTGGCCGCAGGAAGCAAAAATGTGTTTTGGCCAATAACTATTGATTTGTTTGCCTTTATTAAGTGATTCCTTTGTCTCATGATATCTTGGGACATCCCGTGTGTGACACATGATAACTTGTGATAAAAGCCGAATTGATGCGGCCACCATTTTGAATTAATTGAAAAAGGTTTTTTCTCTACTCCTCCTACAATTGTTGTCATATCTTCTTCAAAATTACCATAGATGATCTTCAGACCAAGCCTCACAAAAGTTATCGAAAATAATTTTGATCATCACAACCGTTTGTCCGTAACAGCCAATCAAATTCAGCAGAAAAGCTGCCAAACAGGAAGTGAAGTCATATCTCAGCAGTTTTTTGATGCAGTGACACCAAATTTGTTACGCCTAATCGGAACCTTATTCTGAGGATGTCTTCCAAAAATGGTGTCATGTGACTACAAGGGGGCGTGGCCGGAAGCATAAACGTGTTTTGGCTAATAACTGTTGAAGTTTTTAGCTTAATAAAGTATTTTCTTTGTCTCTTGATGTCTTCTGAGATCCCAAGCCTGACCTTCGATAATATTTCATAACAACCGAATTGACGCGGCCGCCATTTTGGATTTTATGGAAACGTGTAAAAACCTTTTTCACGCCCCAAATTTTGTCCAATCATTACCAAATTTGGCACAGATTATCTTCAGACCCAGCTGCACAAAAGGTATCAGATGTATTTTCCATTTTCAAAAACGTTTGTGCGGTAGAGCCGATCAAAGGCGGCGGCAAAGCCGCCAAACGAGACGTGAGAGCGTAACTCAGCAACCATTTGTCCGATTGTCACCAAACTTCGGTTCCTTTGTTCCCACGAGGAGCAGAGGAGGCCTGCGGTGTTATACCAGAAAAAAACACTTTGAACACTCGGTACTCTTGAACGCAAACAGATATTTCAACCAAACTTGGTGTGTTGCATGAGTGCAACAGGTTGTTGTGACTTAATTGTTGCACAAGTGCTATGGAGGCCATGTCCTGCTCTGGACTGCTTGGCCCCTCCATTGCTGCTTGCAGCTATATTTATTATTATTATTACACATCTTCTCCCATTAGAGTCTATGGCAGCCCCTAGAACCATATGGTAAAAAGTTGTGAAATTTGGCACACTCATTAAGCACAGTCCCCTCTTTATATTCACCAATTTTCATGTCACCCATTGGAGCACTCTAGCGCCACCAACGGGTCAAAGTTGGACTTGTGTTTACACACGCAACTTTTGAACTGTATGACTGATTTTCAAAAATGAGGTACCATTGGATTCCCTGGATCAAGGCGAGTTCAACGCACCCTATGACGTCAATTTCCGGTTATATAGATTTTCCGCCATTTCCGGTTTTATCAAAAACCTTTGAAAGCCTACTCCTCCTACAATTGTTGTCATATCTTCTTAAAAATGACCAGTGATGATCTTCAGACCAAGCCTCACAAAAGTTATCCCATGGCGTTTTGATTTTCTAAACCGTTTGTCTGGTACAGCCAATCAAAATTGGCCAAAAAGCAACCAAACAGGAATTTGGGTCAAATCTCAGCAAATCTTTAATATATCAACACTAAACTTGGTATATCGGTGGAAGACACTACAACATGTTACCATGTGCAAAGGCAACTTCGTATCTCCAAAAATGATTGATATAAAGTAAATTGAATTTATCGCTAACGCTAAAAAAATGCTTTACACATCCGCCAGTCAAAAACTGATACTCGGATTCAATCACAAGTTCTTATGAAGACTCTTGAGAATGTTTAGTACACAAATCTGAGAAAAAGTTGACTGTGAGATGAAAAGTCGATTTTTTGTGAATATTTGAAACTAGCATGCTTGGCTAATTGCTAAGGAAATTTCCAATGTAATGTCTCCCTCTGCTCCTCAGCGCGAGCTCCACATTCTCACACACACTCAGCCTTTCCCTTGACACACGCGCAGGCTTGGCAAGACGCATACTCAACATTTCAGGAGAGTGTGGGCTGACCAAGCCCCCACTCATTGCTTGGTCTTTAGCAAAGGCCCATGTGGATCTTGATGGTATTGCATTTCCGATTTTGAATGCAATGGTAAAAAGTTCTAAAAGTCCTGAAACATTGATAGTATAGGCCAAGAGTAACTACCACACCACAAATGGCCCAATATCACCCATAGGTGACGCTACAGGCCACGCCCAGATGCACAAAGATACAAGGCTTTCTGGAATGGGTAGGCTCACCAAGCCCCCTCCCTTCACTCCTTGGCTTGAAATAAAAGCCCTTGTGGATCTTAATGGTATTGCATTTCAGATTTGGTATCCCATTGGTAAGTCTACAGCATAGATTTTTCTATACAGTGCCAATTTGTGTAGAACATACATTTTTCAATGGTTCGCAATGTTAGGAGGAATCCGCCATTGCTGCTTGCAGCTATATTTAGGATTCCTCCGTAAGGAGGAAACCTATTGTTATTGTTAGTTTTATTATTAGGATTCCTCCGTAAGGAGGAAACCTATTGTTATTGTTAGTTTTATTATTATTATTATTCTAGTTCAAGTTCAAGTCTTTTATTTGTCAGGTACACAGAACAACACAAGGTTAGACTGGGCACTGAAATTCTTAAGACAAGACAACGCAAGCACCTGGCATGACATAACATATAAGTACACGGAACATAATTTACATCTATGCTGAGCTTAAATAAGTGAAACTTCCTAAATATACAGATAGCAATAAATAATCGACTATACTAACCCTAATACTAAAACTTCCTAAATTACAGATAACAATAAATAGTGTACTATACTAACCCTAAATGCACATAAAACCTGTTTCAACCCTATAACCTATTCTAACCTAAGTGGAGTACAGTACAATAGTGCAAATTTGCAGATCAGTGACTAAGTCAATGACCATACAGGAGCCTAGTGGCGAGGTACAGTGAGGTACAGTAGTGCAATGTTACTGATAGTGCAACCAGTAGCTGAAAGTGACAGTGTATAAGTGACTAGTGTGCAGTAAATCAATGTCCATATCAGTGTCCATTCAGAAGCCTGATGGCCCTTGGGTAGAAACTGTTGTCCAGTCTGCGTGTGCGCGACCGGATGCTGCGGTAACGCCTGCCAGAAGGCAACGGGGTAAAGAGACTGAAGGATGGGTGGGAACAGTCTCTTAGAATCCTGCCGGCTTTCCTTAGGCAACGTGTGTGGTAGGTGTCCTGTAGGGCTGGGAGCTTCCTGCCGATGATGAACTCAGCAGAACGGACCACACTTCGTAGGGCCTTGCGGTCCCTGTCTGTGCAGCTCCCATACCACACTGTAATACAACCAGTCAGAATGCTCTCGATAGTGCATCTGTAAAAGTTAGTGAGGATGACTGAGTCCATACCAAACTTTTTCAGTCTCCTCAGGAAGAAGAGGCGCTTACGGGCCGCTTTGACCACCTTGTCCGTGTGAACAGACCAGGTGAGGTCATTGCTGATGTTCACCCCGAGGAACTTGAAGCAGCTGACCTTCTCCACTTCCGATCCATTGATGTGTAGGGGTGCATGCTCATCCTCCTTCCGCCTCCTATAGTCCACAATCATCTCCTTGGTCTTGCTGATGTTAAGAGAGAGGTTATTGTCCTGACACCATGATGTCAGGGTGTCAACCTCCTCTCTGTAGGCTGACTCGTCACTGTCAGAGATGAGGCCCACGATGGTTGTGTCGTCAGCAAACTTAACAAGGAGGTTGGAGCTGTGCGTTGCCACACAGTCGTAAGTGAACAAGGAGAACAGGAGAGGGCTGAGCACACAGCCCTGGGGGGTGCCTGTGTTGGTGATCAGTACGGATGAGGTGCGGTCACCGATTCTCACCACCTGTGGCCTTCCCGTCAGGAAGTGGAAGATCCACTTGCAGAGGGAGGTGCTTAGTCCCAGGTCCACAAGCTTGGAGACCAGTCTGGAGGGGATGATAGTGTTGAATGCAGAGCTGTAGTCAATGAACAGCATCCTCACATATGTATTCCCCTTGTCCAGGTGGGAGAGAGCGGTGTGCATAGACAGAGCGATGGCATCGTCTGTAGACCTGTTGGACCGGTATGCAAACTGCATAGGGTCCAGTGTGGGGGGCAGCGAGGAGCAGATGAATGATTTGACTAGCCGCTCGAAGCACTTCATGATGACAGAGGTCAGTGCTATCGGGCGATTGTCGTTCATGCAGGTGACCTTGGTGTTCTTGGGCACAGGGATAATGGTGGTCCTCTTGAAGCAGGTGGGGAGTACAGACAGGTTAAGGGAGAGGTTGAAGATGTCACTGAAGACCCCTGCCAGCTGGTCAGCGCAGCCCCTGAGGGCCCTACCTGATATGCCGTCTGGGCCAGGTGCCTTGCGAGGGTTGATCTTCTTAAAGCACAGCCTCACCTCGGCTACAGTTAGTGTAGGCACACCACTGGCTTGGCCTTCAGGTAGCTCCACTGCAGGGGGGTCACTGTCCCTCTCAAAGCGAGCGTAGAAGGAGTTCAGCTCGTCTGGCAGTAGGACAGAGGACTGGGTCTCATTGTAGCCTCTCCCTTTGTAGTCAGTAATGGCTTTAAGTCCACTCCACATGCGCCTGGGGTCAGAGCCATGGTAGCTGGACTCCACCTTGGTCCTGTAAGCCCTTTTCGCTGCTTTGATGGCCTTCAGAAGGTCGTATCTGGCCTTCCTGTACTCATCAGGGTCCCCAGAGTTAAAGGCGACAGTGCGGGCTCTCAGCTTGGCCCGGACCGCGGCATCAACCCAGGGCTTCTGATTGGGGAAAGACCGGACAACCTTCTTGGGGACAACGTCATCAATGCAGTGCTGGATGTAGCTGGAGACAGTGTCTGAGTATTCGTTAATGTCCCCATCTGCTGCCTCCTTGAACATCAGCCAGTCAGTGGTGTCAAAGCAGTCCTGGAGGGTCGCCACACACTCGTCACTCCATAGGTGAACTGACCTCTCAACCGGTCTGACCTGTTTTAGCTTTTGTTCATATGCAGGGAGGAGAAGAATGGAGGTGTGATCAGCCTTCCCAAAAGCAGGGCGGGGGAGGGGTTTGTAGCTGCCCTTGAATGTTGTATAACAATGGTCAAGGATCTGGTCTCCACGTGTGGAGAAGTCAATGTGCTGATAGTACTTGGGCAGGACTTTCTTCATGTTAGCTCTGTTGAAATCACCAACAACAATGAAGGCCGCCTCTGGGTGCACATTTTCCAGACCATTGATAATCCCATACAGTTCATCCAAAGCAGCGGCCTTGTCTACCTGGGGGGGATGTAGACTGCACTCATGACGACCGCAGTGAATTCCCGAGGTAGATAGAAGGGTCTGATTTTTACAGTTAGCAGCTCAAGGACCGGAGAGCAGTGAGATGCTAGTACCGCTACATCCGTAGCCCAGAGAGAGTTAACCATAACACAGACCCCTCCGCCCCTGCACTTCCCTGAATCAGCTGTTCTGTCCTGGCGGTATATGGTGAATCCCAACGGTGTAACCGCTGCGTCGGAGATCTCCGGAGACAGCCAGGTCTCGACGAACGCCAGTACACAGCAGTTCCTGATGTCCCGTTGGAATTTGACACGAGCGTTAAGTTCATCCATTTTGTTGTCGATGGACTGAACGTTAGCTAGTAAGATGGTTGGAAAAGCAGGTTTGAAGCACCGTTTCCGAGTTCGAACAAGAACTCCAGCACGCCGGCCTCGTTTCCTCTTCCTCCGTCTCGCAGGTAAACAGAGTGGCGGAACAACAAAGGGCCAGCCGCAGTCCGAGCTCGCACTCCGAAAAGTGGAATTAAAGTTCGTAAAATAATCCTTGCCAAGTGACAACTTAATGTCCAGAAGTGTCTGCCGGTCGTACTGAATAAACGACAATATAACATTGACAAAACAAGTAACAAACACTAAAATGACAAACAAAAAGCCAGGTTTTTGCGGAGCTCTCGTCGACGCGGCCATCTCTTAGGCGCACCGGATACAGGTTCATATGAACTTGTGATTGCATCAGAGTATCAGTTTTTGACTGGCGGATGTGTAAAGCATTTTTTTTGCGTCAGCGATAAATTCGATTTGCTTTATATCAATCATTTTTGGAGATACGAAGTTGCCTTTGCACCTGGTAACATGTTGTAGTGTCTTCCACCGATATACCAAGTTTAGTGTTGATATATCAAAGATTTGCTGAGATTTGACCCAAATTCCTGTTTGGTTGCTTTTTGGCCAATTTTGATTGGCTTTACCAGGCAAACGGTTTAGAAAATCAAAACGCCATGGGATAACTTTTGTGAGGCTTGGTCTGAAGATCATCACTGGTAATTTTGAAGAAGATATGACAACAATTGTAGGAGAGTAGGCTTTCAAAGGTTTTTGATAAAACCGGAAATGGCGGAAAATCTATATAAGCGGAAATTGACGTCACTAGGGTGTGTTGAACTCGTCTTGATCCAGGGAATCCAACTGGTACCTCATTTTTGAAAATCAGGTCATACGGTTCAAAAGTTACGTGTGTAAACACAAGTCCAACTTTGACCAGTTGGTGGCGCTAGAGTGCTCCAATGGGTGACATGAAAATTGGTGAATATAAAGAGGGGACTGTGCTTAATGAGTGTGCCAAATTTCACAACTTTTTACCATATGGTTCTAGGGGCTGCCATAGACTCTAATGGGAGAAGATGTGTAATAATAATAATAATAATAATAAGAAAAGGTAGAAACACTTAAGTGGCTTTGCCGCTTCGCGGCTTGGCCACCAAATATAGCTGCAAGCAGCAATGGCGGATTCCTCCTAACATTGCGAACCATTGAAAAATGTATGTTCTACACAAATTGTCACTGTATAGAAAAATCTATGCTGTAGACTTACCAATGGGATACCACATCTGAAATGCAATACCATTAAGATCTACAAGGGCTTTTATTTCAAGCCAAGGAGTGAAGGGAGGGGGCTTGGTGAGCCTACCCATTCCAGAAAGCCTTGTATCTTTGTGCATCTGGGCGTGGCCTGTAGCGTCACCTATGGGTGATATTGGGCCATTTGTGGTGTGGTAGTTACTCTTGGCCTATACTATCAATGTTTCAGGATTTGGAGAACTTTTTACCATTGCATTCAAAATCGGAAATGCAATACCATCAAGATCCACATGGGCCTTTGCTTAAGACCAAGCAATGAGTGGGGGCTTGGTCAGCCCACACTCTCCTGAAATGTTGAGTATGCGTCTTGCCAAGCCTGCGCGTGTGTCAAGGGAAAGGCTGAGTGTGTGTGAGAATGTGGAGCGCGCGCGCTGAGGAGCAGAGGGAGACATTACATTGGAAATTTCCTTAGCAATTAGCCAAGCATGCTAGTTTCAAATATTCACAAAAAATCGACTTTTCATCTCACAGTCAACTTTTTCTCAGATTTGTGTACTAAACATTCTCAAGAGTCTTCATATGAACTTGTGATTGCATCAGAGTATCAGTTTTTGACTGGCGGATGTGTAAAGCATTTTTTTAGCGTCAGCGATAAATTCGATTTGCTTTATATCAATCATTTTTGGAGATACGAAGTTGCCTTTGCACCTGGTAACATGTTGTAGTGTCTTCCACCGATATACCAAGTTTAGTGTTGATATATCAAAGATTTGCTGAGATTTGACCCAAATTCCTGTTTGGTTGCTTTTTGGCCAATTTTGATTGGCTTTACCAGGCAAACGGTTTAGAAAATCAAAACGCCATGGGATAACTTTTGTGAGGCTTGGTCTGAAGATCATCACTGGTAATTTTGAAGAAGATATGACAACAATTGTAGGAGGAGTAGGCTTTCAAAGGTTTTTGATAAAACCGGAAATGGCGGAAAATCTATATAACCGGAAATTGACGTCATAGGGTGCGTTGAACTCGTCTTGATCCAGGGAATCCAATGGTACCTCATTTTTGAAAATCAGTCATACGGTTCAAAAGTTGCGTGTGTGAACACAAGTCCAACTTTGACCCATTGGTGGCGCTAGAGTGGTTTAATGGGATACATGAAACTTGGTGTAGGTATAGAAGGAACTGTCCTTAATGAGTGTGCCAAATTTCACGAAAAGTTATCCAAGGGGTCTAGGGGCTGCCATTGACTCCCATGGAACTAGAATAATAATAATAATAATAATAAAACTAACAATAACAATAGGTTTCCTCCTTACGGAGGAATCCTAATAAAACTAACAATAACAATAGGTTCCCTCCTTACGGAGGAATCCTAAATATAGCTGCAAGCAGCAATGGCGGATTCCTCCTAACATTGCCAACCATTGAAAAATGCATATTCTTTACAAATTGTCACTGTATATAAAAATCCATGCTGCAGACTTACCAATGGGATACCAAGTCTGAAATGCAATACCATCAAGATCCACAAGGGCCTTTATTTCAACCCAAGGAGTGAAGGGAGGGGGCTTAGTGAGCCTACC
>JAMDYH010000222.1:0-23033 GCA_023658055.1 Thaleichthys pacificus | reverse complement strand
GAAAAGCACTTTAAACCATTACAAAACTGAAAGTCTCAAAAACGGATTCTGAAGCCAAAATCTTGTCTGAAGATCTTGTCAGCAGTAAACATGATATTACTGACTAGTAACAGTCAATTTTCAATGCCAAAATCCCTTTCTCCTGTATAAAACCACCAAGATTAACATGGTAGAATAGTTATAGTGATGGGAAACCATTCACCCAGAAGTTTCATACAAACATTGCAAATGCATTGAAAACGCTATTCAGGAGCTGAAAAGCACTTTAAAGAAATGAAAAGATGAAAGTCTCCAAAAACGTATTCTGAAGCCAAAATCTTGTCTGAAGATCTTGTCAGCAGTAAACATGATATTACTGACTAGTAACACTCAATTTCAATGCCAAAACCCCTTTCTCATGTATAAACCACCAAGATTAACATGGTAGAATAGTTATAGTGATGGGAAACCATTCACCCAGAAGTTTCATACAAACATTGCAAATGCATTGAAAACGCTATTCAGGAGCTGAAAAGCACTTTAAACCATTACAAAAACTGAAAGTCTCAAAAACGGATTCTGAAGCCAAAATCTTGTCTGAAGATCTTGTCAGCAGTAAACATGATATTACTGACTAGTAACAGTCAATTTCAATGCCAAAACCCCTTTCTCATGTATAAACCACCAAGATTAACATGGTAGAATAGTTATAGTGATGGGAAACCATTCACCCAGAAGTTTCATACAAAACATTGCAAATGCATTGAAAACGCTATTCAGGAGCTGAAAAGCACTTAAACCATTACAAAACTGAAAGTCTCAAAAACGGATTCTGAAGCCAAAATCTTGTCTGAAGATCTTGTCAGCAGTAAACATGATATTACTGACTAGTAACACTCAATTTCAATGCCAAAACCCCTTTCTCATGTATAAACCACCAAGATTAACATGGTAGAATAGTTATAGTGATGGGAAACCATTCACCCAGAAGTTTCATACAAAACATTGCAAATGCATTGAAAACGCTATTCAGGAGCTGAAAAGCACTTTAAAGAAATGAAAAGATGAAAGTCTCCAAAAACGGATTCTGAAGCCAAAATCTTGTCTGAAGATCTTGTCAGCAGTAAACATGATATTACTGACTAGTAACACTCAATTTCAATGCCAAAACCCCTTTCTCATGTATAAACCACCAAGATTAACATGGTAGAATAGTTATAGTGATGGGAAACCATTCACCCAGAAGTTTCATACAAAACATTGCAAATGCATTGAAA
Organism: Thaleichthys pacificus; assembly: GCA_023658055.1. Classification (NCBI taxonomy): domain Eukaryota; kingdom Metazoa; phylum Chordata; class Actinopteri; order Osmeriformes; family Osmeridae; genus Thaleichthys; species Thaleichthys pacificus. The sequence goes on along the minus strand of JAMDYH010000222.1, from coordinate 21,777 downwards.
ACGCTATTCAGGAGCTGAAAAGCACTTTAAACCATTACAAAACTGAAAGTCTCAAAAACGGATTCTGAAGCCAAAATCTTGTCTGAAGATCTTGTCAGCAGTAAACATGATATTACTGACTAGTAACACTCAATTTCAATGCCAAAACCCCTTTCTCATGTATAAACCACCAAGATTAACATGGTAGAATAGTTATAGTGATGGAAACCATTCACCCAGAAGTTTCATACAAAACATTGCAAATGCATTGAAAACGCTATTCAGGAGCTGAAAAGCACTTTAAAGCAATAAAAAACTGAAAGCCTCAAAAAACGGACTCTGAAGCCAAAATCTTGACTGAAGAGCTTGTCCAGCAGTTAAACATTGATAATACTGACTAGTAGAACAGTCATAGTGATGGGAAACCATTCACCCAGAAGTTTCACTACAAAACATTGCAAATGCATTGAAAACGCTATTCAGGAGCTGAAAAGCACTTTAAAGCATGACAAAACTGAAAGTCTCAAAAACGGATTCTGAAGCCAAAATCTTGTCTGAAGATCTTGTCAGCAGTAAACATGATATTACTGACTAGTAACACTCAATTTCAATGCCAAAACCCCTTTCTCATGTATAAACCACCAAGATTAACATGGTAGAATAGTTATAGTGATGGGAAACCATTCACCCAGAAGTTTCATACAAAACATTGCAAATGCATTGAAAACGCTATTCAGGAGCTGAAAAGCACTTTAAAGCATGACAAAACTGAAAGTCTCAAAAACGTATTCTGAAGCCAAAATCTTGTCTGAAGATCTTGTCAGCAGTAAACATGATATTACTGACTAGTAACAGTCAATTTCAATGCCAAAACCCCTTTCTCATGTATAAACCACCAAGATTAACATGGTAGAATAGTTATAGTGATGGGAAACCATTCACCCAGAAGTTTCATACAAAACATTGCAAATGCATTGAAAACGCTATTCAGGAGCTGAAAAGCACTTTAAAGCATTACAAAACTGAAAGTCTCAAAAACGGATTCTGAAGCCAAAATCTTGTCTGAAGATCTTGTCAGCAGTAAACATGATATTACTGACTAGTAACACTCAATTTCAATGCCAAAACCCCTTTCTCATGTATAAACCACCAAGATTAACATGGTAGAATAGTTATAGTGATGGGAAACCATTCACCCAGAAGTTTCATACAAAACATTGCAAATGCATTGAAAACGCTATTCAGGAGCTGAAAAGCACTTTAAAGCATTACAAAACTGAAAGTCTCAAAAACGGATTCTGAAGCCAAAATCTTGTCTGAAGATCTTGTCAGCAGTAAACATGATATTACTGACTAGTAACACTCAATTTCAATGCCAAAACCCCTTTCTCATGTATAAACCACCAAGATTAACATGGTAGAATAGTTATAGTGATGGGAAACCATTCACCCAGAAGTTTCATACAAAACATTGCAAATGCATTGAAAACGCTATTCAGGAGCTGAAAAGCACTTTAAAGCATTACAAAACTGAAAGTCTCAAAAACGGATTCTGAAGCCAAAATCTTGTCTGAAGATCTTGTCAGCAGTAAACATGATATTACTGACTAGTAACACTCAATTTCAATGCCAAAACCCCTTTCTCATGTATAAACCACCAAGATTAACATGGTAGAATAGTTATAGTGATGGGAAACCATTCACCCAGAAGTTTCATACAAAACATTGCAAATGCACTTGAAAACGCTATTCAGGAGCTGAAAAGCACTTAAAGCATTGCAAAACTGAAAGTCTCAAAAACGGATTCTGAAGCCAAAATCTTGTCTGAAGATCTTGTCAGCAGTAAACATGATATTACTGACTAGTAACAGTCAATTTCAATGCCAAAACCCCTTTCTCATGTATAAACCACCAAGATTAACATGGTAGAATAGTTATAGTGATGGGAAACCATTCACCCAGAAGTTTCATACAAAACATTGCAAATGCATTGAAAACGCTATTCAGGAGCTGAAAAGCACTTTAAAGCATGACAAAACTGAAAGTCTCAAAAACGGATTCTGAAGCCAAAATCTTGTCTGAAGATCTTGTCAGCAGTAAACATGATATTACTGACTAGTAACACTCAATTTCAATGCCAAAACCCCTTTCTCATGTATAAACCACCAAGATTAACATGGTAGAATAGTTATAGTGATGGGAAACCATTCACCCAGAAGTTTCATACAAAACATTGCAAATGCATTGAAAACGCTATTCAGGAGCTGAAAAGCACTTTAAAGCATTACAAAACTGAAAGTCTCAAAAACGGATTCTGAAGCCAAAATCTTGTCTGAAGATCTTGTCAGCAGTAAACATGATATTACTGACTAGTAACACTCAATTTCAATGCCAAAACCCCTTTCTCATGTATAAACCACCAAGATTAACATGGTAGAATAGTTATAGTGATGGGAAACCATTCACCCAGAAGTTTCATACAAAACATTGCAAATGCATTGAAAACGCTATTCAGGAGCTGAAAAGCACTTTAAAGCATGACAAAACTGAAAGTCTCAAAAACGGATTCTGAAGCCAAAATCTTGTCTGAAGATCTTGTCAGCAGTAAACATGATATTACTGACTAGTAACACTCAATTTCAATGCCAAAACCCCTTTCTCATGTATAAACCACCAAGATTAACATGGTAGAATAGTTATAGTGATGGGAAACCATTCACCCAGAAGTTTCATACAAAACATTGCAAATGCATTGAAAACGCTATTCAGGAGCTGAAAAGCACTTTAAAGCATGACAAAACTGAAAGTCTCAAAAACGGATTCTGAAGCCAAAATCTTGTCTGAAGATCTTGTCAGCAGTAAACATGATATTACTGACTAGTAACACTCAATTTCAATGCCAAAACCCCTTTCTCATGTATAAACCACCAAGATTAACATGGTAGAATAGTTATAGTGATGGGAAACCATTCACCCAGAAGTTTCATACAAAACATTGCAAATGCATTGAAAACGCTATTCAGGAGCTGAAAAGCACTTTAAAGCATGACAAAACTGAAAGTCTCAAAAACGGATTCTGAAGCCAAAATCTTGTCTGAAGATCTTGTCAGCAGTAAACATGATATTACTGACTAGTAACACTCAATTTCAATGCCAAAACCCCTTTCTCATGTATAAACCACCAAGATTAACATGGTAGAATAGTTATAGTGATGGGAAACCATTCACCCAGAAGTTTCATACAAAACATTGCAAATGCATTGAAAACGCTATTCAGGAGCTGAAAAGCACTTTAAAGCAATAAAAAACTGAAAGCTCAAAAACGGACTCTGAAGCCAAAATCTTGACTGAAGAGCTTGTCCAGCAGTTAAACATTGATAATACTGACTAGTAGAACAGTCATAGTGATGGGAAACCATGCACCCAGAAGTTTCACACAAAACATTGCAAATGCATTGAAACGCTATTCAGGAGCTGAAAAGCACTTTAAAGAAATGAAAAGATGAAAGCCTCAAAAACGGATTCTGAAGCCAAAATCTTGTACTGAAGATCTTGTCAGCAGTAAACATGATATTACTGACTAGTAACACTCAATTTCAATGCCAAAACCCCTTTCTCATGTATAAACCACCAAGATTAACATGGTAGAATAGTCATAGTGATGGGATACCATTCACCCAGAAGTTTCATACAAAACATTGCAAATGCATTGAAAACGCTATTCAGGAGCTGAAAAGCACTTTAAAGCATGACAAAACTGAAAGTCTCAAAAACGGATTCTGAAGCCAAAATCTTGTCTGAAGATCTTGTCAGCAGTAAACATGATATTACTGACTAGTAACACTCAATTTCAATGCCAAAACCCCTTTCTCATGTATAAACCACCAAGATTAACATGGTAGAATAGTTATAGTGATGGGAAACCATTCACCCAGAAGTTTCATACAAAACATTGCAAATGCATTGAAAACGCTATTCAGGAGCTGAAAAGCACTTTAAAGCATTACAAAACTGAAAGTCTCAAAAACGGATTCTGAAGCCAAAATCTTGTCTGAAGATCTTGTCAGCAGTAAACATGATATTACTGACTAGTAACACTCAATTTCAATGCCAAAACCCCTTTCTCATGTATAAACCACCAAGATTAACATGGTAGAATAGTTATAGTGATGGGAAACCATTCACCCAGAAGTTTCATACAAAACATTGCAAATGCATTGAAAACGCTATTCAGGAGCTGAAAAGCACTTTAAAGCATTACAAAACTGAAAGTCTCAAAAACGGATTCTGAAGCCAAAATCTTGTCTGAAGATCTTGTCAGCAGTAAACATGATATTACTGACTAGTAACACTCAATTTCAATGCCAAAACCCCTTTCTCATGTATAAACCACCAAGATTAACATGGTAGAATAGTTATAGTGATGGGAAACCATTCACCCAGAAGTTTCATACAAAACATTGCAAATGCATTGAAAACGCTATTCAGGAGCTGAAAAGCACTTTAAAGCAATGACAAAACTGAAAGTCTCAAAAACGTATTCTGAAGCCAAAATCTTGTCTGAAGATCTTGTCAGCAGTAAACATGATATTACTGACTAGTAACAGTCAATTTCAATGCCAAAACCCCTTTCTCATGTATAAACCACCAAGATTAACATGGTAGAATAGTTATAGTGATGGGAAACCATTCACCCAGAAGTTTCATACAAAACATTGCAAATGCATTGAAAACGCTATTCAGGAGCTGAAAAGCACTTTAAAGCCATTACAAAACTGAAAGTCTCAAAAACGGATTCTGAAGCCAAAATCTTGTCTGAAGATCTTGTCAGCAGTAAACATGATATTACTGACTAGTAACACTCAATTTCAATGCCAAAACCCCTTTCTCATGTATAAACCACCAAGATTAACATGGTAGAATAGTTATAGTGATGGGAAACCATTCACCCAGAAGTTTCATACAAAACATTGCAAATGCATTGAAAACGCTATTCAGGAGCTGAAAAGCACTTTAAAGCCATTACAAAACTGAAAGTCTCAAAAACGGATTCTGAAGCCAAAATCTTGTCTGAAGATCTTGTCAGCAGTAAACATGATATTACTGACTAGTAACACTCAATTTCAATGCCAAAACCCCTTTCTCATGTATAAACCACCAAGATTAACATGGTAGAATAGTTATAGTGATGGGAAACCATTCACCCAGAAGTTTCATACAAAACATTGCAAATGCATTGAAAACGCTATTCAGGAGCTGAAAAGCACTTTAAACCATTACAAAACTGAAAGTCTCAAAAACGGATTCTGAAGCCAAAATCTTGTCTGAAGATCTTGTCAGCAGTAAACATGATATTACTGACTAGTAACAGTCAATTTCAATGCCAAAACCCCTTTCTCATGTATAAACCACCAAGATTAACATGGTAGAATAGTTATAGTGATGGGAAACCATTCACCCAGAAGTTTCATACAAAACATTGCAAATGCATTGAAAACGCTATTCAGGAGCTGAAAAGCACTTTAAAGCATTACAAAACTGAAAGTCTCAAAAACGGATTCTGAAGCCAAAATCTTGTCTGAAGATCTTGTCAGCAGTAAACATGATATTACTGACTAGTAACACTCAATTTCAATGCCAAAACCCCTTTCTCATGTATAAACCACCAAGATTAACATGGTAGAATAGTTATAGTGATGGGAAACCATTCACCCAGAAGTTTCATACAAAACATTGCAAATGCATTGAAAACGCTATTCAGGAGCTGAAAAGCACTTTAAAGCATGATAAAACTGAAAGTCTCAAAAACGTATTCTGAAGCCAAAATCTTGTCTGAAGATCTTGTCAGCAGTAAACATGATATTACTGACTAGTAACAGTCAATTTCAATGCCAAAACCCCTTTCTCATGTATAAACCACCAAGATTAACATGGTAGAATAGTTATAGTGATGGGAAACCATTCACCCAGAAGTTTCATACAAAACATTGCAAATGCATTGAAAACGCTATTCAGGAGCTGAAAAGCACTTTAAACCATTACAAAACTGAAAGTCTCAAAAACGGATTCTGAAGCCAAAATCTTGTCTGAAGATCTTGTCAGCAGTAAACATGATATTACTGACTAGTAACAGTCAATTTCAATGCCAAAACCCCTTTCTCATGTATAAACCACCAAGATTAACATGGTAGAATAGTTATAGTGATGGGAAACCATTCACCCAGAAGTTTCATACAAAACATTGCAAATGCATTGAAAACGCTATTCAGGAGCTGAAAAGCACTTTAAAGAAATGAAAAGATGAAAGTCTCCAAAAACGTATTCTGAAGCCAAAATCTTGTCTGAAGATCTTGTCAGCAGTAAACATGATATTACTGACTAGTAACACTCAATTTCAATGCCAAAACCCCTTTCTCATGTATAAACCACCAAGATTAACATGGTAGAATAGTTATAGTGATGGGAAACCATTCACCCAGAAGTTTCATACAAAACATTGCAAATGCATTGAAAACGCTATTCAGGAGCTGAAAAGCACTTTAAACCATTACAAAACTGAAAGTCTCAAAAACGGATTCTGAAGCCAAAATCTTGTCTGAAGATCTTGTCAGCAGTAAACATGATATTACTGACTAGTAACAGTCAATTTCAATGCCAAAACCCCTTTCTCATGTATAAACCACCAAGATTAACATGGTAGAATAGTTATAGTGATGGGAAACCATTCACCCAGAAGTTTCATACAAAACATTGCAAATGCATTGAAAACGCTATTCAGGAGCTGAAAAGCACTTTAAACCATTACAAAACTGAAAGTCTCAAAAACGGATTCTGAAGCCAAAATCTTGTCTGAAGATCTTGTCAGCAGTAAACATGATATTACTGACTAGTAACACTCAATTTCAATGCCAAAACCCCTTTCTCCTGTATAAACCACCAAGATTAACATGGTAGAATAGTTATAGTGATGGGAAACCATTCACCCAGAAGTTTCATACAAAACATTGCAAATGCATTGAAAACGCTATTCAGGAGCTGCAAAAGCACTTTAAAGAAATGAAAAGATGAAAGTCTCCAAAAACGTATTCTGAAGCCAAAATCTTGTCTGAAGATCTTGTCAGCAGTAAACATGATATTACTGACTAGTAACACTCAATTTCAATGCCAAAACCCCTTTCTCATGTATAAACCACCAAGATTAACATGGTAGAATAGTTATAGTGATGGGAAACCATTCACCCAGAAGTTTCATACAAAACATTGCAAATGCATTGAAAACGCTATTCAGGAGCTGAAAAGCACTTTAAACCATTACAAAACTGAAAGTCTCAAAAACGGATTCTGAAGCCAAAATCTTGTCTGAAGATCTTGTCAGCAGTAAACATGATATTACTGACTAGTAACACTCAATTTCAATGCCAAAACCCCTTTCTCATGTATAAACCACCAAGATTAACATGGTAGAATAGTTATAGTGATGGGAAACCATTCACCCAGAAGTTTCATACAAAACATTGCAAATGCATTGAAAACGCTATTCAGGAGCTGAAAAGCACTTTAAAGAAATGAAAAGATGAAAGTCTCCAAAAACGTATTCTGAAGCCAAAATCTTGTCTGAAGATCTTGTCAGCAGTAAACATGATATTACTGACTAGTAACACTCAATTTCAATGCCAAAACCCTTTCTCATGTATAAACCACCAAGATTAACATGGTAGAATAGTTATAGTGATGGGAAACCATTCACCCAGAAGTTTCATACAAAACATTGCAAATGCATTGAAAACGCTATTCAGGAGCTGAAAAGCACTTTAAAGCAATAAAAAACTGAAAGCCTCAAAAACGGATTCTGAAGCCAAATTCTTGTCTGAAGAGCTTGTCCAGCAGTTAAACATTGATAATACTGACTAGTAGAACATTCATAGTGATGGGAAACCATGCACCCAGAAGTTTCACACAAAACATTGCAAATGCATTGAAAACGCTATTCAGGAGCTGAAAAGCACTTTAAAGCAATAAAAAACTGAAAGCCTCAAAAACAGATTCTGAAGCCAAAATCTTGACTGAAGAGCTTGTCCAGCAGTTAAACATTATTCCAGTGTTGTCCTTTTACCTTCAAATTCGTTCAACCCAGACTTCAGCAACTGGTTTTCTGCTAAATTTTCACATTTTCCTGCAGCTCATCTTTCTGAATTTTTGCCCTTATTGTTTTGCATTTTTCTTCTTTTCTTCTCTTTTCTTCTGTTTTCTGCCTTCATCTTGCTCCAGGTCCTTTCAAAAATACCTTTCACAGCAGTACCTTCCAACTGCCAGTACTTTTGCATTTTTCTTCTCTTTTCTGTACTTTTCTGCCTTCATCTTGCTGCAGGTCCTTTCTAACATACATTTCAGGCCTTTTGAAACTCCAGCAAAAAATTTTCAGCTACATTTTCAAATTCTTCAGAATTATTTCTCTTTTTGCATTTTTCTTCTCTTTTCTGTAGTTTTATACCTTCGTCCAGCTCCAGCCCCTTTCAAAAATACCTTTCAGGCGCTTCAGCTTATAACTTTCTACTAAATTTTCACTATTTTCCGCTTTTTTAGCATGGTCAGCTATCCCCATTCAGGTTTTCAGCATTCTCACTGCTGTTTCGCAGGAACAGCCGTTTCTAGTTTTTATTATTGTTTATTTTCGCGCCCCTAAGGCTCAGTCAATATTTGGACTACATAGACAACGTCGATGTCAAAAGGTTCGTCTTGGTCTCGATTGCGTTGCTTCTATTGGGATTTACGTTCCGTTGCACGGTTTAGGCTGAGCTTAAGTTTTTGTGGCGAAAAGTGTTTTCTGTCAACGAAGGGTAGCAGTGCTAGCCTACGTCCCTACGTCAGCACACGTTAGCAACGACGCATGGATACAACGTGATAGAGATGTTCTAGCCAAGCCCCCACCCCTCGCCCCTCGGCTTGAAGCAACGGCCCCGGTGGATGTAGGTGGTATTGCATTTACGGTTAGGTTTCCGACTCTTCCGGTCGTTTTTATTCTATTAACTCCAGTCAACATTTACAAAACTATCTCCCCCAATAATTTTTGTTCGATTCTCGAACCTGGCTCATACTACTAGCTTTTTCATAGAATAATTTTTCCTGATTTTTGCTAAGTTTGAAACCAATCCGAAATGGGTAAACTAGCACCCCATTTATTTGCCTACGTCAATAAAAGTTGCCTGCAAATGTGCTCGCGGATACTAACAGGGCACGAGCACAAAAGTTCACATTGGCCGATAGCCGATTTACATTGAGCTGAATGAGCCATAGACTTATATTGAATGAGCACAGGGAGAAATGGCTTGAGTTGCCTGCCTTGTTGTAGCAAGTTTAGCACATCGTTGTCACACATACATGAAATGTTGTTAATATAGTTTATTCCCGTTATTTTAAAACAGATTTGATTTTTCGTAAAAACGTTCATGACATGATGGCAAATATATTATGTTAAGCGCGAGCATAGATTGTTGACATGTCTATCTGGAGCAAAGACGAAGATTAATACTTTAACTGTTAACCACAATAGGAAATGATATATTTAAATAATATTAGTCTTGCCTTCAGAAGCTTTTGTTAAACACACCCATTCTTTTTTTGATCGTGTCATCAAGCCAGACTGCTTTTGTGGGACAATATGAAGGTCCTCAGTGACTGTTTCACCCCCACTTACATCTGATGGAAACGTATTGTAGCCTATATGGTTCTATGAATATGCCCCTTTCAAAGGCAAATGTTCAATAAAGTATATTTTAGACACACTTCTCGAGCTTTTATTTATTACATTATTAACACGTCTTGTTAGATCACGTTATATCCATTAATAGACGTTTGGTTTTCTAGGTTGAACATATAAAACACAGGTCACATTTCGACACTGATGTGAAATTGAAGGCAGTGTGAATTTCGTGGCATTTCGTTTGAATATAAAGTTGACAGTAAGCTATGGTAAGTCTGCATTATGGAAGATTTCGGTTATCAAAATAACTATTAAGCTTTCTTTGCCTGGCGAGAACAACGACGGAGCTGTTCATGTTAACAGTTTATTTCATCCGATACAATGCGTTGGAAATCATACTACACGAAGAAAAAAAGCAACATACCGGTATGTGATGAGTTCCATCTAGAATAGCCCTATATTTAGCCCTATATATAGGGCTAAATATAGGGCTATTCTAGCCTATTTCTAAAAAACAAGTGAAAGGAATACTATACAGTGACAGAATACATTTCCGTTAAGTTTGCATCATGTGTCTGATTCTTATCGGACTTGTACCCCATTCTGCCCATAGATTCTGCAACTGCAATGCCTTAGCTCACACGCTCCTAACCATATAAATCTATGCTCGCGACTGGTTGTCGCAAAGTATGACGTGTACAGCTAGTTGCAAGCGTGCACGAGGTCTCGGAGCTAGGGGAAAAAAGAGCCACTGTTTAAAGCTAGACCGGAAGACACGGAAGTGGAAAAATGGCCGCGTCCGTATCGCGCTCTCGCTTGCCTCACTGCGCCACTGAGCACTTTTCATAGAAATGAATGGGGACGCCATCTTGGAAGACAAAAGTAGCTTACTCTAGTTCAGAGGTCGCCAACCTGTCGATCGCGATCGACGTGTCGATCTCGGAGACTTTCCCTGTCGATCTCCAAAATAATTTCAGAAATACTGATCTCCGACTAATTCATGAACGCGGAGGATTCTTAAACTGAACGCGCGTTCTCTTGTACCTGGATTTGCATATTGGCCTGTGCGTGTTGCAAAGCAATTCACCGACAGAATAAATGGGCGTTTTTTCCCGAAGACGACCTTTGAGAGACCTGCTATCCCAGGATACCTGTGGGCGTGGTTGCCGTTGGTTTGTTTATTTACCCGGCCGTGTTGTCCACATAGTGTTAGCAAGCATGGCAGAGGCACCACGAAAGAGGGCGAAAAACTACAGTTTCCATCATGAATGGGAGGAGGAATTCATCTTTACCTTGGTAAAAGACAAGAGTGTGTGTATGTTGTGCCACCAGCCACAGGCACTGTCTAAGCGAGGGAATTTGGAGCGGCACCACAACACTAACCATCCGAAATTCAAAGACTGCTATCCACCAAAGAGCGCAATCCGCGCCAAAAAAGTTCAGGAGCTGAAAGTGGAGTTGAAGGCTCAACAGTCGCTTTTCTCACAACCTACGTCTCAAAGTAAGGCTGCAACTGAGGCGTCATTTCGTATTAGCCACATTTTGGCTAAACACAAGAGACCTTTTACAGATGGGGATTTGTTTAAGGAACTATTGACCGTCACCGCAGAGACTGTTTGCAGCACCTTCAAAAACAAAGAGGACATAAAAGCTGCATTCCGTGCTGTGCCTCTTGGTCCTACAACAGTGACACGAAGGATCGAGTTACTGTCGGATAACGTTGGTCAACAGGTGTTGGAGGACTTGTCACTCTGTGAATATTTTTCACTGCAGTTTGATGAATCGCTGGATGTAATGGACACGGCTCAGCTTGTTGTATTTGTCAGAATGGCTTTCCAGGACTTTACAACAAAGGAGGACTTCCTCACTCTTCTCCAATTAAAAGAGAGAACGAGAGGTGAGGATATTTACAACGTTTTTAAAAGCTATGTCCGTGAAAAGAACATCCCCATTCAGAAACTGGTGGCAATCACTACCGATGGGGCACCGGCAATGTGCGGTGTGCACGCTGGTTTTATAGCACTGTGCCGTAATGATCCGGATTTCCCCGACTTCATGAAGTATCACTGTGTGATTCATCAGCAAGCCTTGGCTGGGAAAGTTGTGGACTTTTCTCATGTCATGTCACTGGTGGTCAAAGTGGTAAACTCGATTCGAGCAAAAGCGCTTCAGCATCGCTTATTCAAGGCGTTATTGGATGAGCTCGATTCGGCGTATGGAGACCTGCTTCTGCATGCTGATGTCAGGTGGTTGAGTCGCGGAAAAGTGCTGCAGCGATTTGTTGACTTGCTGCCTGAGATTAAGACGTTTCTGTCGAAAAGGAACGAGGAGCACGAGGAACTTTCAACGGATGCGTGGCTACTGGACCTGGGGTTTCTGACGGACCTAACCGGAAAACTGAACTCGCTCAACCACGAACTCCAGGGAAAAGACCGGCACCTCCTCCACATGATCAGCGCAGTGAATGCGTTCAAGGCCAAACTCTGTGTCTGGACCACGAATCTGAGGAAAGGGACGCTGACACACTTTACAAACCTGGAAAAAATGTCACAGTCCATCAAAGACTCTTCTGACTTTCACCCTGAGCAGTACTGTGTGCACCTGGACAAACTGGCAGCGGAGTTCAGTCGACGTTTTGGTGAGTTAGAAATCATGAAGGATATTGCTGCATTTCTTTCAAACCCATTCCTGCCTATTAATACAGAGGAGGTTGCAGACCAATTCGAGAAAGCATTTGCTTTGCCAAGTGGAGTGGACATGGAGATGCTTGATTTGAAAAATGACATTGAGCTGAAAGCCAGGTCAAGGGACAGTGACTTTTGGGGACTTGTCAGCCGAGAGAAGTTTCCTCTCCTCAGTGCATGTGCACTAAAAGTGAGTGCCTACTTTGGATCGACCTACCTCTGTGAAATGGCATTTTCACAGATGAAAATCACCAAATCCAAGTACAGGAGCCGGCTTACTGACAGACACCTCACAGACTGCCTCAGACTGGCTGTCTCTGCTTATGAGCCAAACTACAAGGCACTCACAGACAGTGTTCAGTCACAGCCATCACACTGACTTGTCACATGAGAAATTTGTCAGTGTTGTGTTGTAACTTCAGTTTATAAATAAAACCGTTCATATCCAGCCTGCTCATTGCAAAAGTGTTTTTTCTTGTTCATATTGTTCACAAAGTGTTTGATTTCATTCAATTACAATAAGGCCAAATATAAAGTTAAGTTGTAAGTTCAGTCTGGAGTCTGTTCTGTCTCTCAACGCCTCAATAGGTAGATCTTCGGGTCACCAAGGCAAAGGTCGGTGATCTTTGGCCTAAAAAGGTTGGTGACCACTGCTCTAGTTATATTAACTCTATGGTTCTAGCACGCAAATTGGAGCTTGGATTATGAGTGAAAAATGCCAACCCCCAAAATTACCAACCATTGGGTTTTGTTGAGAAAGCAATTTCGAGTGGAACTGCCATCTCTGATTTTTTTTTTAGGTTGTGAAAGTCTTTGTAATTTGAGCGAGTGCGGGTCGCCCGTGAGACTGCCTAGGCGGCAGCCATGCAAGCGTCATAGTAGTTTAGTATTTTCGTATTTTTATAGTTCGGTCAATTCTACACCACAAAACAGAAGGAGGGCAATGTTATGACGATATGACTATTGTGAAGACAGCCAGATGGTGAGATTTTAATGTAGGTTGCTGTAAAAACTTTGATTGGTTTGCTACGTGAGAGTCCCGTCAGCCTCCGTTGACGATTGCGTCAGCTGTTGTCGATCTTTGATGAGTATTTTCTTAATTTCGTACCAGGGTCAATTCTACATCAAAAATCAGAAGGAGGGCAGTGTTATAAAGATATGGCGATTGCGAAGACAGCCAGCGCGTCAGCATATTTTTGTGATTTGTGTAAAACTTGGAATTTGAGTGACACCACGGCTTGTTTTGGCGTTAGCCTCAGTCAGACTCGGCTCACCCACTGGCAGTGTGTAGTACTGTCTTCAATGCCACAGCTAAACTTTATGTCAAAAGAAACGTTCTCATTTCCGGCGCTTTCAAACAATCAGTGAAATGTGGAGCAACAGCAGCTAGCTTGCCTCTAGCAAACTTATTTTGAATTAGCCATTTCCCCCTACATTAATGTCAAACTTATTTACGTTTTGGGGGGCATATTTTCAGTTAGCAGACGGTACTGTTTGAATCGCGATTCCATACTGCCAGTGACAACGTTGTTACAGTAGCTTGTTTCAAAGGGGGTTTGCAGCTGTTTCAAAGGGTGTTCTTACTGAAATATGCAATATGAGTAGGATAAATGCTTGAAAATATCACTAGAAGGGAAAAACTTAGAGGACGGACCCACCTGCAACCGACGCAAGCAAGCACACCCTACAATTTCCCCAGAAATTGTACCCTCTCTAGTTATTAAAGAGTTAGCACTACAAGTGTGATGACGAGAAGTCAGGAGCCCAGGGCCCCATTCGTCGTAAGGGTTGAAGCTAAGTTAATCCATTGTCCCTTTAGCCCGCTAACATTAGCGAGATGAGTGAGAACAGAAAATATCGGTTCGTCGACGGCTGATCCGCATCCAAATCATCTGGTTTATTTCAATCAGGCTAAACTTATCAGGGCAAGTGCACGCCCACGTCCTACTTCAAAAGGCAGGAAAGGTCGATCACCAAAACCGTGATTTTATAACGGTATGATGGTGGAAAAGACGAAAGAGAGAGCGGTGATAGGCTATTCTCGCCATCCGAGCAAACTATTATAATGAGTCTCTACGAAGACAAGCATATTATCATGGCTAAGTCAAACACCGCCACCGCTGCCAGAGCAAGACAAGCGGCTTGGCAAAAAATTGCCGATAAGCTAAATGCGAAAGTTGTGGGGAAATGTATAGGCTCATTTTAAGTGCCTCATTACCCCAATCAATCAGATCACATTTCTTTAAATGTGCCTGCTGGCAGTAGGCTTAATGGAAATTAATAATCGAATGAGATCTTGCTAGCGAAAATAATGGTCTCAACTCTTTCAGAATAAGTAGGCTAGATAAAAACAAGGCCAAAGAGTATCTAATTGATACGAATTCATAGACACTTATGAGGATATATGTAGGCTACTGCGTTTATATCATGATACTATATATGTGTATATGCATGTAGGCCTATGTGTAAATCCCTCTTTGATTTCATTGACTGGGACATGGCCAGGGAATATGATGAATTGATTCATCAGCTGGTTAAGCGCCAAGTACACTTTTCTTACAGCAACGCATGCTGCGGCTTTGCCAATGTTTTCTGCATCGCCTATACCTTATAAAAATGTAGCCTATACCTGACGCAAAAAACCTCAAGGCTATTAGTCCAGGCAAAGTAACTCATTTTGGAGCCAAAAATAGAAGTAATTATAAAATATTTTCAGCATAGATCATTTCTATGAGGTGTCCAGAACAACATACTAAAAGTCCTAAGAAATCCTAGTTGTGGAAATATGTTTAATTCTCATCAATCCGAGATGTGTGCCAATAAGGCCAGGCAACATTACACCCCAATGGGGCAATTTTTTTCCTTTACTCCTATCAAAATGAAACTTAACACAATGAAACTACCCATGAAAAGTACCTTTTTTTGTATTACAAGTTTAAATACTTCCCGTCAGAGTCACCAGCAAGTCTCCATGTGGGAAAATGTGGGAAAAGGCATCATCATTGCAGCAGGTGAAAAAGCTCTAGTATCACTGTATGCAAAAAAGATGAATCACTGGATATGCTGAGATACAGGAGATTCTGTGATAAAGTAACTCAGAACTAATCTCCAGTGGAACCTCAAACTCTCCCTCCAACATCAACAGCTGCAAAGTTCCATAGTCTTCGGGTCTTTTTCCAAATGATGGAGTGGAAAGGGGCAAGTGAACGTATGGACCCAAAAGACTGGGGGTGGCATGTTTTGGATGGGAGATTTATGCCAATAATGACCGATCAGCCTGCAGCACCACCAGATATACTAGATGTAGTCTGCTGTAGTTGCAAGAAAGACTGCAGCACAAAGAGATGCACATGCAAAAAACATGGACTCCCTTGCACTGCCATTTGCGGAGAATGTCGTGGTACTAGCTGCACAAACTCACAGTTGCCTGATTTATCAGATGAATATGACCCAGAGGGGAAGAACTAAGCAAAGAACAAACCAGGAACTGATATAGGGGGTGCCAGAACCAAGAGCCACAGAGAAGGGGTCGAGGATCCAGGCTGGATTAAAAAAACAAAAAAAAGTCCTCCCCTGTTGTTGCTACCTTGTCGTGGTGGGGAGGCTTGTGTGCCTCCGTGACCCTGAAGACTACTGGCGGGGGTTATACCTCTGGCAGGTACTACCAAGCCAGGCAGTTTTCAGGTTAGAGGCCAGTCTAAAAGCAGCATAGCCATCACCCATTGGCAGTAGGATGATTGGTTGGAGATTGGGCCGATGTATTGGTCCTACATATGAATGGTGTTTCTGCCTATACAAATTAGGACATATTCAATAAGCTCGTGTGCATATTCAAATACATTTCAAAAGAAACTTGTAATACAAAAAATGTTACTTTTCATGGGTAGTTTCATTGTGTTAAGTTTCATTTTGATAGGAGTAAAGGAAACAAATTGCCCCATTGGGGTGTCAATGTTGCCTGGCCTTATTGGCACATATCTCGGATTGATGAGAATTAAACATATTTCCACAACTAGGATTTCTTAGGACTTTTAATATGTTGTTCTGGACACCTCATAGAAATGATCTATGCAAAAAAAATGTTTTAACAATTAGTCTGTCGTA
Source organism: Thaleichthys pacificus (assembly GCA_023658055.1). NCBI lineage: Eukaryota > Metazoa > Chordata > Actinopteri > Osmeriformes > Osmeridae > Thaleichthys > Thaleichthys pacificus. The sequence goes on along the minus strand of JAMDYH010000222.1, from coordinate 5,310 downwards.
AAACGTTACTTTGCCTGGACTATATGCAGAGTCTGAAGCACAGTTAAAGTTTCAAGTAGCTTTATTGTCAATTTCTTCACATGTCAAGACATAAAAAGGAATCGATATGACGTTTCCCACTCTCCCACAGTGAAACATATAAAAAGCACAGGCACAACAGATAAGACAAGACATTTCCTAAAACATAGCGTTACATATTCACATACAGCAGCATAAGCTCATAATAAAGAATAAAGCTTGCTGCGGCGTGTGATATTCGCAATGTACGGCCCGAGAAGGTCTTGCAAATAAATGAGTACTTCTCGGCTGAATCGATATCGCTCAAACAAGAACTCATCCGTGTGAAATAAAGGATCTTGGCAATCGCGAAGAACTCTATTGGTATGGAAAGGTAATCGAACTAAAAATTAGCTCCTTGGTCAACTGGGTCTCTCAAAAAGGGAGCTGCCATGTTATTTTCCGGGGGTGTGGCAAGCTTATCCAGCTACACTTACGTTAGCCTGCTCTGGAGCAGGTTAGTGCTAATTGATATGTTACTATGGTGATTTATCGAAAGTTGCTTCCACGAACCAAAAAGAGGGGCGTTTTTTATCTTAGCCTGAAAATTAGCTCGCTAAACCGCTTAGCGAGCTACGACGAATACCCCCCAGGAGGACAGGACTAGCCAAACAGCTATACAAAACAAGTGACTTGGCTTAATCAGAATCAAAATTAGAATGGGTTTTATTCGCCATGAAAGTTTGCACAGACAAGGTATTTGCTTTGGTAGGAAGGTGCATACATTAAACATATAGGAATCTTAAATTTAAACATGAGGACTAACTATGGGTACATAACTAGCAATACTAAGTGGAATTAGAATTAAAGTAAAATATAAAGTAAAATATAAAGTAAAATATAAAATAAAATATAAGTTGCCGTAATTTACAATATAAAACGTTGATAATTGAAAGCTTACCTGTTAGAACATGTTACGACCCCCAGTCTATGGCATTCTGTGTTTGTGTTTTGTGTGTTGTTTGTGTGTGTTCCCTGCTGTGCTGTCTGTTTCCCAATAGGTGGCGCAAATCATCTCAGCCCAATCAACACCTATACATGACTCCTCCCCTCCATAATCCGGTTCACCTGGTTCCTGTCATACACCATCCTTCCATCAGTGCCATTCTGTGTTTGTTTAGGGGGGGAATAAGTCGTTGGCTTTTTGTAGCAGTGTGTTGTGTGTGGGTAAGGCCTACTTCTGTGTTTAGTACTGTTTTTGAATTCCCCTCTGTGTTGACCATTGTCCTTGGGACTTGTTTTATTTTGTCTTGTTGTGTTGAGCTGCTTTGTTTGTAGTGTTAAGTGTTGTCCAGAATAGTTTTCTTGTTCTGCTGTTCAGGGGCTGGGGAGTAGTTTAGAGCTGCCCCAGGGTATACATCACCCGTAGCGATTACTCACTGTCTATATACACCAGCTAGACCTGGGCAGACCACTCTTGTATTTTTGGTTAGGACACCTCATTCGTGTGTCAGTTGCTTTGTGTTTAGCTTTGGGAACTTTATGTTGATTTATTTTCTTTGGTCCTGTCCAGCCCTCCCCTTGTCCCTGCTTATTATTTTTTACCGTGGCGGCAAAATAAAGCCTTTGTATTCCATCGGTACCATTTGTTTCTGTGTCCTCGCTCGCGCACTCCTTGCTCTACAAACACCTTTCCCTGGCCTCGGATCCCCTGAGCGGTGGCAGGGGTCAGGTTCCCTCCTTTTATAGGCGTAGACTTATAACAATTGGGGTCTCGTCCGGGAATCTTGGCTCCCTGCTGCTCAGACGTCTTGGTGGTCGGTGTTTGGGGTGTGAGTGTGAGTAAAGGCGCTGTGTATAGTGTTTTGTAGTGTCAGTAGGGATGTAACATGGCGGCATCTGCTGTTTCAGCATTTATCGATGACCCGTCATACGCGGACTTGTCAGGGCTGCGCAAAGCGGACCTGCTAGCAGTCACAGATCACTTTGGCATAACGGCCAGAAAACAAGCTCTCAGGGCCGAGGTCCTGGCAGTTGTCACGGGAAAGGGGTTATAACGATAGGGGACGAGAGGGAGAGCGAAGAGGAAGAAGTGAAAGGGATAAAGCCGTTGAGTACCTCGCATGCACAGTCGGTGGACGGTGGGGGTGAGGGTGCTCTCCCTGCTCCTCGAACGCTGCCAAAGTACAACCCAGGTTCTCCTGTTTTTCTTGGTTCGGAGGAGGCAGCACAGCTCAGCCGTCGTCTGTCCCGTCTCGAGGACGAGGTGAGGGACAAGGCAGACAGGAGGACATTGGAGTTGGAGGTTAAGAGAATGCATATACAGGCAGAAAAGGAGATTCGGATTCGACAAATGGAGCTAGAGGCGGGGATGGGTGGATCACCGTCACCTAGCGGGTTAGGTCATTTCGACGTCAGCAAGAATATTGCTCTAGTGCCCCCCTTCAGGGAAGCGGAGGTAGACAGCTATTTTTCAGCTTTTGAGAGGGTGGCGGGGGCGCTAAAATGTCCCCAAGAAGTGTTGCCGTTACTGTTGCAGTGCAGGCTTACCGGAAAGGCTCAGGAGGTAGTGGCCTCCTTGTCCCTAGAAGATAGCCTCAACTACGATGTTGTAAAAGCCACAGTTTTGCGCTCATATGAACTGGTCCCTGAAGCCTACAGACAGCGCTTCAGGACCCACAGGAAAACACCCAACAAGACGTATGTAGAGTTCGCCAGGGACAAAGAGTCCCTTTTTGATAAGTGGTGTTCTGCCAGTAAGGCCACTACCCTGGCAGAGGTGAGGGAACTGGTCTTACTGGAAGACTTTAAGAACCACCTGCCTGACCGTATCGTAGTCCATCTTAATGAGCAACGAGTGGCGTCTATGGCTCAGGCGGCCGTCTTGGCAGACGAATACGCCTTAACCCATAAGACCGTGTTCTCCACTCCCCAACCTGCGGTGTCGTCCCGTTACGCTCGTCCTCCATCGGCCGAGGGATCTGCGAAACCTGAAGGTAGAGGGTGTTTTTACTGCCATCGAGTGGGGCATGTTGTTGCTGAATGACCCACCTTGAAAAACAAGCAGAGATCGCCTCCACGTAGACCCAAGGAGGTGGGGTTAGTTCAGTCGTTCGGTTGTTCAGCTAAAACCCCTTTGTTGTCAGATAACAGTTACGCGCCCTTCATGTCCACCGGCTGGGTATCCCTGACAGGTGACCAAAAGAGTAGGCAGCTTGTTGATATTCTGAGGGACATGGTGGCTGTGCAGTCCCTAATCCTTGCCAGTGTGTTGCCTTGTTCAGACAACACCGCTGTAGGCACAAAGGTACTACTGCAGGGAATAGAAATGGGGACGAAAGCAGTCCCGCTACATTGGGTGAATTTAGAATCTAACATTGTTTCTGGTTGTTTTCGAGTTGGAGTGGTGGAGAAGCTACCCATTAAAGGTGTGTCTTTGCTCCTTGGCAACGACATTGCGGGCGGCACTGTAAAACCGGTGTTGGAAGTGGTGGAAAAACCAAACACCGGGTCAGACAATGATGTGTTGTCTTCTGAGTTTCCACATGTGTTTCCAGCTTGTGTTGTCACCCGAGCACAAAGCAGGAAGTTGGGAGACCTAGTGAATCTAGGAGATTCTGTCTTAGAGCATACTCATGTGTCCAGGGAGAGCGAGGCACCTACAAAGGTTGCCAGGGTAGAGAGCATCCACTTAGGGGATGTTTTGTTGTCCGCTACAACCTCAAATGTGGTTGAGGCACAGAAGGGGGATGGTAGTTTGGTGACATGTTTTCAATCAGTAGTTTCCCTTGAGGAAGCAAAAGCCAGTAAGAGAGCGTACTACGTGGACAATGGTGTACTGATGCGCAAATGGAAAGCACATGACATTGATGGCGACTGGAGTACTGTGTCACAGGTGGTGCTTCCCACTTTGTATAGACAGCAGGTCCTGTCTGTGGCTCATGACCCGGCATGGTCTGGCCACTTGGGGATCTCGAAAACGTACGACCGGATACTCCAACATTTTTTCTGGCCTGGGTTAAAATCGGATGTTGTAGAGTACTGTAAAACATGTCACGTGTGCCAGATCATGGGTAAGCCCAACCAACCCGTTCCCCACGCTCCTCTTTGTCCAATCCCAGTGGTGGGGGAACCATTTGACAGGATCATTGTGGATTGTGTGGGTCCATTACCAGAAACAAGGTCAGGAAACCAGTTTCTGTTGACCATAATGTGCTGTGCTACACGCTACCCTGAAGACGTTCCACTACGGAAAATCACCGCTAAGACTGTGACCAAAGTGCTCATCAAATTCTTTACGACGTTTGGTCTTCCTAAGGAAATCCAAACTGATCAGGGAAGCAATTTCATGTCCAAGCTGCTGTCACATGTGTTGCGTAACCTCTCCATCCGCCACCAGACATCAAGTCCTTACCATCCAGAAAGCCAAGGTGCGTTAGAGCGCTGGCACCAAACGCTTAAATCAATGCTTCGTAAGTATTGTCTGGAAACGGGAGGTGGTTGGGACGAGGGAGTACCGTATGTGGTGTTTGCTGTTAGGGAGGCAGTACAGGAGTCTTTGGGTTTCAGTCCTGCCGATTTAGTGTTCGGACATACCCCGAGGAGTCCGTTGAAAATACTTAAGGAAAACATCCTTTCGTCTAAGTCACCTACAAGTGTGCCAAAGAACCTGTACAACTACGTGCACGAGATGCGTAACTGTCTCCATGACGGTTACGCATCCCTCTTGTCGGTCCAGACAAAAATGAAGAACCGTTACGACAAGAAGGCTAAAAGCCGCGAGTTTAAGGAAGGGAATCAAGTCTTAGTGTTACTGCCGGTACAGGGCTCGTCTCTGTCCGCTCGGTATACCGGTCCACACGTGGTGGAGAGAAAGATAAGTGACACTAATTACGTTGTGACGAGCGCCTTCGCTCTGAAGGCACTCGTCAAGGCTATGGCATGTGAACATGCTAAAAGAGTATTATGTACCGCCTTTGTTGGCCAGTGTCCAGGATCCGGCTGTCGTTGCCACTGTGGTGCTGCGCCCGGACGCCCTGGAGGACAATCAGGAGGATTGGTTGGAGCTAAAGACCGCTCATGTGCAAGGTGAACGGTTGAGCAATTCGGAAAGTAATAATGCCACATTTAGACCGCGGTAAACAACACAAACTAATATCCTTAATCAGGGCAGGACTTAGGGGGGTGGGAGCCCCTGGGCTTGAGTCATTTTCGGGCCCTACCTTCTATACATGACTTTAAATAGAACAAAATGATACATACACAAGCTATGTATGTTCTGGATAAATTGAGAATACAATAGAGATCACAATT
>JAMDYH010000219.1:0-28138 GCA_023658055.1 Thaleichthys pacificus | reverse complement strand
CACAAGCATTGCTGTGCAGAGACACCTAACAAACACTAATCTTATAAACAATCCACCATATTGATTGCCATTTTCTTTTCAAAATACTCTCTCTTCTGTGGTTTTGACAAAAGTAGTGCATGTCCATGAAACGGCACGGCTCACTCAGGTATTCTGTGCCAGCTCTGCTGAGTGCCATGTTGGCAGCTCAGGAGGCTCAGGTGCCTTGTTCCTCTCTCTTAAAGCCAATTAGAAACACAAGGGAATGTTTACTCATTATCTCTCCAACAACTTAGCCTGAACCTTAAGGTTTCGGGAGGCTCTAGAGAATGGCTCTAAATGTCATGTATTAATGTAAGATATTGTATTTGTTGTGGGCTTTTCATAGATGGCAAAGGCTCCTCCTGTGCTGCTCGTGAGTGGGAACCCTTTCAGTGCTGAATGTGAAATTTCACATTCACAACTTTGAAGTTAAATATGCAGAGAATGTAAAGAAGACTCATTTTTATGCAGTGCATGGTTGGTATCAAGTCAAATGAAGTACCAATAGGGGTAATTCAAATGGCAAATGTCTTGCTCTAAATGTATAATGTAATATTTTGTATTCATTGAGATTTCTATTTATTTATTTTTGCAAATGAGAAATGATCAACCCAGAATCATTATTGTTGTATACTTTTCAAAAGTCTGATATGTAAATAAAAACATGCTTGAAAACTGCTGTTTCACCATTAGTATTGTGTTTATTGTTACTACTACTACTACTACTACTATTACTACTAATACTATTACTACTACTACTACTACTACAAAACTTCTATAAAGGTTCTTCACAGAGCTTCAAAGGTTCCTCAAAGCACCATAAGAGGGTCCTCCACAGTTTCAAATTGAAGAACCTCCAAAGGTTCCTCAAGGATCTTGTTGTTTTAAAGTTGGTGAGTGTGCCAGTGATCCAAATGACTGAGCAAAGGTGTAGGCGTTTAACTTTTCTTGTTTGGAAGGGTCAGCAGCACAAAACCCTTGTTTACATGGTGATGACAGAAAAGAGGGCAGTCCCTGATGTTTGTCACGGTTGGTGTTACCGTAGATGGAAAGTCTCTTATCAGTGGAAATGAAAGGCCCTCTTTATCTTCTCGAAGAAGCCACGTTTTGGCAAAGACCCCATTTCCAATTGTCCTTTATCTGCCTTTTTCTCTTCCTTTTCTTTCTTCTTCATTTCCTTTCTTTGCTCTTCTGCTAACCTTTGCATCTCTTTCCTTTCTAGAGCTTTCATTTTGCGTCTCTCATTCTCCAGCTTTGTTTGAATCTCCATGTTTCTTTTTTCTGCCTGCTCCAGCTGCTTCCTCTGTTTCTTCTCCATCTTCTCCTGCGCCAGCTTTTCTGCTTTCTTCTGCTTTTCTATGAACTCCCTCTCTTTCTTTGCTGCTTTACCCTCCTCAGCCTTTATCTCATCCTCAATTTTCATCAACATGTCACTGTTGGAACTCTCCTCAACAGATGCCTCCAGTACTTGCATCTTTGCCAGTCCACTCTCTAATCCTTCCTCCTGGTTGGCCAAGGGGTGGGTGTAGATTCGAGTGTCCTCAGGAAGAGGTGTGCAGGTGGGATGCTTGACCCTGTGGGGGTGCCTGGCCTGAGCTTCCAGGGGTTTGGTGGTGGTGAGGCCCAAGTATGCTCTATCTTTACTCAGTGGGAGGGGTGTGGCGGTTGGGGAGACTGGCTGATGGATGGGGGACAATGAAGGAAGTGTGATATCTGCTGTCTGTGTTGGAGACAAGAAAATTGTTAGCACTGTAATGGAATACCCAACACAAAGGACACTTTTCTGAAGAAAAAACTAATGACATGTTGGCATATAGTCTTACCTCCTCAAGCAGTTCATCCAGTATCTTCAACTCCTCCAAGATGGTGGGAGACTTAAGCACCTGTGTGTGAGGTGTCTTGGTCTCCTGCAGATCTTCAATTTTTTTCTTAGAGTTGAGCTCCTGCTCTTTCTGTCTCTGCTCTGCCTCCCACAGCTCTCGCTCCTTCTGCCTCCACTCTCTCCACCTCTCCTGCCTCTGCATGTCCTGACGGTCTTCTGCCAGCCTTTTCTCTGCCTCCCTTAGCTCTGCCAGCCTCTTTTCACGCGGCTTCTGTAAGGTCTTTTTCAGGTCTACCCACCTTTTAATTATAAACCTCGTTTCAGCATCCTTCTGTGCTGCCTGCATCTTCCGGGCCCATCTCTGTTCTGCCAGTATCTGTGGCCCGCTTTTTACCGCTGGTGTCCGTTCTTTCTTTCTTTTATCCATCCGCTTCTTTTCTGGAAATCCGCTCATGTTGTCTGTTCTGTTGTAAAAGAAAGTGACTGCAGTGTTGACATAGACTTTTATAGTTATTTTACTTATTATGACCAACAGATATGACACATTAGAAATGACACATTGCTTTGTGACATCAGCTACATTGTGACAAAATTCTGACTCGCCCGCTGGACATTTCATTCTCCGATGTTTTTCTAACATAGTCTATTTCATGGCAAAAACACGGCGCATGTATCTGGTTTACGGCATGTCCTGAAGTGCCCAAAAAAGGCACTGAAACTTTTTTATACTGGACTTCTGAAAAGCTCTTTCATTTTTACTTAGGCTTTTCAGGGTGTGAGTTGGTAGTAATAAACAGCACAATATTCTCTAAAGCAAAATAACTGTAAATAGTAATTTTCTACAATATATTGCCGAAATGCATAATTTTCTGGTCTTGTCACCTAAAGCTTGATAAAAAAGGCTGGGTCTAATTAGCAATAATCTAAAACCAAAGCAACCGTAGCCTTTAAAGCAGATAACGGAAAAGTTGAAACGTTGCAGAATTATTATCAGAAAAGTTGTCTGACAAGAAGGCCTATCGCTCCTTCGAATCAGTAGAGTAACGCAAATTACAAAAACTAAGACACTTACCGAAGGATGATTTCCACTTGTGGAACTTATTTTAAATATCGAATCAACAATGAATCGATATTTGAGCACAACTCCTAAATATCTGTGGTATAAATAACAAGAGCACATGAAAAAGGTACTTACAGATTCAGGATAGCATTCTTCTGCTTGTAAATGTGTCAGTACAGATCGCGGTAGAAATCTATAAAAGTCATGCACAAACATTCAACTGTAACCCAAGCTATCTGCTATGATGATGTCATCGTGGACCCCCATTGTGACATCATCAAACATAGGCAGGAGGAAGAAACAGAAATCCTTCTCACTGAAACTGTCAATCAATGGTCCAATAGTACAATATAATAATTACCAATACTACTACTACTAATACCAAGCTGTTTGCCTAAATCTCTCAGCAGTAAACACAGTGAACCTGTCAGTATGATAACAGCTGATAGGAGTCACTATAAATGTTAACTGCGAGCAATTTCAACCTTGATATATATTCATATGTGAAATCAATATTATAAAAGTTATGGCATTGTATGACATGGTTTAAAAGTGTTGCAATCTAGATAGACTTTACAGTCGATAAAAAACATAATTAAGAACCTACAATTAGCAGTCACAGCGTTTGACAATGGTGATTCAATCTGCTCCCTGATGGTTTGTGCATTAGCTGTGCGTGTGTGGTCCGCCCCCTAGTGGATTGCTGGTGGAACTGCAGGGGACCGTGCTGCCTCCAGCCAAGCTGGTACAGAACATAGTTCTGCTGCTGTCAGGAACATGCTAGGTAGCAGTACAAGTCACTGGAGGGGCTAATGCTTCAGAGGCGATCCTGAGGTTTTCAACTGTAAAATGAAGGCAGTCTGCATTGACACTGAGCACACATAGAAGCAAGCCATGTAACCATATCTTTTATTCAATCGTCTTGAGGCAACAATAGTTGATTGAACACCGGTTGACCATAAACTCAAGTTGAAGGTAAAGCGACGAGAAGACCCAAACTCATGTTCTCCTGTTCAACCAAGATCCAGACTCCACGCTCAGGAGACTCACAAGCCTTCATGTCGGCTTCCTCGGTTCACCTGGGGGGTGTTCCATCAACGTCGATTAAGGAAAAGCATAAATGTAAATGCATAAATGTAAAAGCGAGACTTATTTCGCCAAGTCTCACTTACTTTAGCGAGAGTTCCGTTCCATTAAGGTGGCTTATTTTTAGTGATGTTATGCTCGATACCGTGCTCACGAAGCGGTATCGACCTTTCGAAACAATTGGTACCGACACAAACGTGTCGAGCGTGGCTTCAAATGGGAAAAAAACACGTGATCATCTGTCGAAGTGCACACGAGCAGCTGAGACAAACGGCGTTTTATTCAAACGCTTAAAAAGACATCAGAATATCACTAATATTCGTAGGTTATAGAGAGGAGACATAGGCCTATTTACGGACGCTATAGAATATATTCATTGACATAGCCAGAGATACAGATAGATTGCCAGAGAGAGCTAGATAGACATAGATAGATACAGATGTGAGATAGGTGTACACAAGTATATTTCTCTAGTTTTACCAGCCTTCAAATGTGGCCATCCCTTTCCCGGTTGCAAAAGCATATTCCAAAACCTTAACTGCTAGCCTACATTATCATATAATATATGTATTCATTTAGCATATACTTCCACTAAAAAGGGGTGCGCGGATGCGGTCTCACAATGTTAGAGTAAGGGGCAGAGCTCTTACCACGAGGCCATACTCAGTTGGGCTATTCGTGTAATTAATATTATAAGAACCTAAAAATAAATGTTATGAACGTAAAGTAGCAAAGACGTTACGTTGTTAATAATACAACAAGATATATGATAACATATTTTTGACACTTGCAAATCAAAACATTTGTCACATAACCTTTATTTATCAAGTTGTCAATGACGATTGTGAGACTGACGTCTCGAGGACTTGACGTCACTTGATTCCTTCCATCGCTCGATAGTCGCCATACCATAAACTGACCAGCAGATGTCCCTATGGAGAAGATGTATCGAACGCTTCGAAAAAGCGATACTTTTTCGACACAATTGTGTCAAATAGCTCGTTGCTTCGGAAAGCTTCGTTTCCCCCATCACTACTTATTTTAGTTCGAGCTACGTAACCAAGGTAACTTATACTTCGGAACTAGCCTGATCCGTGTCAGGCTAAAAGTCAAGCTAAACTAAAATGTGTTGCAAATAATTTCAAACAGGCGGAAACAGAATCTCAAAAGACAGTTCCGTCGAGTAAATTCCTGCGCGCAAACCACTTTAGTCCGTGTTCAGAAACGTAAATTCAGACTTTTTGAAACTTTCTTGAAGTGCAGACATTAATGATTTGGCTACATGTTTACTTCATCTCCAAAAAATATATTAATTGAAATAAACAAGTTAAGAAATAATGTCACTTTAACTGTTTTCAAAAGCCATTGGTTAATTGACATAAAATAAGGACTTACAAACTAAGCAGAGCGTCTAGACAAATTACAATGAATTATGGCGTATACGTTCTTTGACAACCCTGTGGTGGATGAAGGTGCTCAGATTATACAAAGAGCGTTTATCCCACCAGCCCCAAGGGTCTTCAGAGACAGAAGTAATGCTTCCCTGACCAGTATCTGTGGAAGAAGTATAGGTTCAGCAGGCCCAGCATAGTTTATCTAGATAAATGTAATTGTCATTCTTAAAAAAATAAATACATAAATATATATATATGAAATAACACTTTAGCAACTCTTAAGGATGGCAATGAACACATAAGAGCAGCTTACCATCCTTTGTAGAAAGTAATAGAAAGGAGAGTAGACTATAATAGTAGAAAGGAGGGTAGTAGGAGTCAGGTGGCTGAGCGGTGAGGGAATTGGGCCAGTAATCATAAGGTTGCCAGTTCGATTCCCGGCTGTGCCAAATGACGTTGTGTCCTTGGGCAAGGCACTTCACCCTACTTGCCTTGGGGGGAATGTCCCTGTACTTACTGTAAGTCGCTCTGGATAAGAGCGTCTGCTAAATGACTAAATGTAAATGTAGTAGACTGCAGTCTATGTAGGTAGGCCTAGACTATGTAGTCTGCTGGAATCACACACAAGGAAGCAAACCCACTGTAGACAAGCCTTGACACTGTTCAGTCTGTCTGCATCTGTCTGTGTCTTTGCATGTGGGACATTCTTGAATGGGCAACTATGCCAGGAAATATGAAGGGTATACCTTGCTCCAAAGTAGTACCTGAATATTATCATCAGTTTTTCAGGTCATCTTGAAACACAAAGAAGACTCTTTATTCAATTGTATAAAGTATTTTCATTGTTTAAAGTAGCCTATATGTTGACAGGCCTCTATATTACCTCTCCTCTGGCTTCCCCAATATTATAGGTGCAATATACTGTCCCCATGGGTGTATCCAGGCCCATTGGAAGACTCAGGGGGTGACTGCCTGGTGCCCCCATGGTTGAAAGTGTTTCTAAAATGCCCTCTAGAGTGGCAAAAATTAGACCAAGTGCCCTACTGTCTGCCATTCACATTGTGAAATATGCTTGAGTGTACAGGATGCCCCATGCAATAAATGACAGTGTGCCCTCTATAAATGTAAAAACATGTCTTTATGAGTTCCTTTATAGTATAGAAAATGTGATGCAGTACCCTATAAGGTGCCCTTACAATGGCCTAAATTGGACTGTTCCCATGCCCTTACTTCCAATGGAAAAAAAGGTGCTGTTATGAAGTGCCCTTTATGCTGCCCCTACATGACAGTGTCCCAAATGTTGCCCTTTCCAATCAATTAGATTCTGTGCCCAACAGTCTCCCCTAATGTTCCCACTAGGGCATGCTTTCCCAAAGTGAGGCTGTGACAACACTTGGCACAGCCAGTCTGTCACTGTCCAAGCCCCCTCTGGATCTGTGGAGGCAGACTATGTTCATTGGAAATACTCGTAATATAATAATGATAGTCATGCTGAGCAATTTTAAATGACTGTTCTGCCAAACAAAGTGTGCAGTTTGGGTCACCTTCTGATCTAAAAAGTCAGTGCTGGATCTATGCAATACTAGTCATTTCAGTGAATCCCCATTTAAGTCATGGTTATCTTTCCCTTTTATCTTAAAGCTCAGCATTTAGCCTACCAGTTAATAAATGTGTGTGGCAAAGTTATTTTGAAGTAATTTTTTTTTTTGTTCAAGATGTGAAGACAAAAACATTATTAGCCCACATCAAGTGCAATTAACCATGGCCTTCTTCAGTGTTTTGAATTTTAACCTACAATTTTCAATTGCTGCCACGTTCGTTTTTGGGCTATTATTCTCAATCTCCTGTTGAGAACATCGGCCATAGGCTAGCCTACTGTCAGAACGGTTTCAGACAGCTTATCAAATTACGCTAATTATCAGTAGGCCTAAATGCATATGTTAAGTAGATTTGGTATGTCTACAATTTACGCATTTTAACGGTCGTAATGGTTTGACAAGTTGTCTCCCTTGCCATGTTAATTGCGACAACATTGCCCTTTTTGGGGACAACTCCCAAAAAACTCAAAAAATCAATTTACGCTGCTGAAAAAACACCCCTCTGCTGCTTTACGCTATACTTTTTGCGACATAACTCATCTTTTCGACGATCGCCTGATCTGGGCTGCACAGTCTAAGCTTATTGAGGTCTAGCTTGAATTAGCGTTGCCTGTTAGTGGAACGGAACATTAGTGGAACGGCTTGAGGCTTAAGTCTAAGTTGACGTTTACCCAAGTGAGACTTATTCGTGTTAGCGCAACTTGCGTTAGCGACGTTGATGGAACACCCCCCAGGTGACCAGAAACCAATTACTGCTGATATCATTCACCTGTCCTCAAAGTCTTATTCTAGGGACAGTTCCCTAGCCTGGCTCTGCCGTCCTACGTACTTCCGCTAAAATGTATTTGCTTCTGTACATAGGTCTGGCCATGAGGTCCGTAAGTCAGATTCTGCAGGTTGATTTTCTACCTGTCCAATAAGCGAACAGAGGGAGTGGCTGAGAACGATGACGTTGGTGTCGTGTGCTAGTTTGTGTTGTAGTTCCGTAATGGCGGCGGAGAAAGATGCGAGGAAAGCCATTCGGTCCGTTGTGGCAACGCTGCCGAATATCCAACAGCTAAAGCCGGAGCAAGAACAAGTTTTGCTGAGTTTTGTTGGTGGCCATGCTGTTGTGGCCCTCCTCCCCACAGGGTTCGGGAAAAGTTTGATTTCCCAGCTACGGCAGCTAGCTCTGTTACAGTAGTGGTGAAGGAATTGGCTAAGGCGAACGCTAGCGATTGGTTATGGCAGATCAGAGTGGCTCTGGGCAGATCCAATAGTTTTAAACTTCAACAGAGTACCCGCCTACAAGGAAGTCAACGCTTGTCAATGGAGCGAGGCCAGACTCTCTGTACAAATGAAATGTACGAGAGTCTGGTTAGGACCAGGCTAACGCTGACGGAGCGTTTCAGTCCTTACATGTATAAGGTAATATCCTGTTAATATCTTTCTTAGTTTTATAGTGCTCAAAAGGTATCTCACTTTGAAGGGACAATATGTGCACATGTAAAGGAGCTGTACATTGCTGAAACAAAGAGAAACTCAAGAAAAGCACGAATAACATGTCTGATCAAATACATAAATAATCACAATGAATATGAACCTGAGGACCAACCAAACCAGCTGATCTGCTGACTGAAGGTTCACCACCACAGAGAACTCTACTGACAGAGTAGCTGACGACATGTGGAAAGGAGACACAAACACACACACAAACAAACAAACACTACATAAATGCACACGTACACAAACACACAAATATGTAGACACTCATACACACACAAACACTACTATACCTGTCTAACGATTTTTGGATTTCATGTAAACGGCAGTCATTACTTAGCTCAGCTCAACACATATCAGTTGTTCATGTGGTCTTCATCAACTTTGGACAACTATCTTCATACCTGGGGACATCTGGAACACGCACAACAAAGAACTCAACAGGACATTTAGAAACACACATGGCTTTGAATAGAGGAGTGTCAATGGAAAGGTTGTATGTGATCATGTTTCTCTGCTTATATGGAGAACTGGAAGGACGCAGAGGTAGAGAACTGCTTCCAGAGGAGGATGTCATCCATCAAACGTTCTGTCAGACCTCCGGAAAACACAATTCTTCCACCTGTGTCCCAGTAGACGAAGCTGCCCAGGATCGCAGGGTGAGAGGAAGAAGATTGTCAGATAAACATGGTGTTTTGAGATCAAATACAAGGACACTCTTGAAGTGGTCAAGGATTCCTATAAGGGTACTTCTGTTGCCACTGTAGGAGAACTTGCAGTCTCTCTTTTCTGGTTCATTACAGATTGTAAATGTCTGTCATGTGTCATTTCAGGAAGAAATTCAGACTGCCCTGAAGTTCTTAGAAAAGAAGCTAAAGGACTTTAGTAAAGTTAAACTAACGTGTGAAAAGATTGCAGATCACATTGATGTACAGTACAGTAGGTGTTAGCCAATGCTGTGATCAAAGGGCATTGAATCGATTAGTAAAGATATGTGAATCATCATTGTTAAATGAATAACAAAACGCTAATGTGAGATCTTCTCTGACTCTAACAGACCCAGACAGTAAACACAGAGAAGCAGATAAAGGAAACGTTCAACAAGCTTCACCAGTTTCTATTTGAGGAAGAGCAGGCCAGGACTGCAGCTCTGAGCAGAGAGGAGAAAGAGAAGAGGGAGAAAATGCAAAAACACACCAAAAAAAAACACACAAAGATAGCCTCACTTTCAGACACAGTTGAAGACATAAAGCAGGAGCTAAGGGCAGAGGATGTGTCATTCCTGCAGGTAAGGGTATGTTTTGTGGCAACCAGGGAGCCAAGTAACAGCAGAGAGCCAAGCACCACCGCTGGCAGTGCTCTGGGCAGCGGTGGTGCCCTGACAACCCAGAGAGGAACACCAAGTACCCCCATGTTCTGGGTTCTGAGGGGTTCAGCTCAGGGAAGCACAGCTGGGAGGTGGAGGTGGGGGACCATCTTAAC
Organism: Thaleichthys pacificus; assembly: GCA_023658055.1. Lineage (NCBI taxonomy): Eukaryota > Metazoa > Chordata > Actinopteri > Osmeriformes > Osmeridae > Thaleichthys > Thaleichthys pacificus. The sequence goes on along the minus strand of JAMDYH010000219.1, from coordinate 18,193 downwards.
TTGCTTAACTTAGCAAGTTAAGCTTAACTATTTCAGCAGACCCGCTCTTGACCGTCATTGGTTAACACAAAGGCATGCAAATGTCCCATGGCTCTTCTTCATTGGCTCCCTTGCATAGACCTGGCGCGTGTGTGTGTGCGTGTTTACGACATCAACCCTGATTGAAACACAACAACAAAATCTCCGGTCCTGGGGTCGTAACAAATGGTCACCAGACCTTGAGTCTCCACCTATAGTCCTTGTCACACAGTATCTCCTTAAAACGACCAAAACCCCCAACATCCTCTAGTCCTAACAAATGCTCACCCTTCCCCCAGGGTGATAAGAAAGCCTAGAGTTTAGCTTAGGGGGCTCTGTTATCTGCTGACAAAGAATGCTAAGCATCTGTATTGTTCAGTATAAAACATCACATCCTTAATTTCTCCGACACATCCACACTTACAAATACTCCTTTACTGTGAAACTCTACCCATACTTCTCTATTTCAAGAGCTGGTGATGCCAAACACCCTGACGTAAAGATCTGCCAATCAAGCGTCTAGTAAATGAGCATATTATTACTGTTCTGATTAACTTGTCAACCAGTCCACTCACGTAACAGGTGATCCTAGTTAGTCACATCCAGTATGAAGGTGTTGGAGTTGAGCCTCGGCACTCAAACTTGGTCTGATCTGTTGTATCTCTGTTGTATCTCTGTCATCTGTTTCCTTTATGAGAATTTAGGATGGGGGGGTTGTGGTGATGTAATACCTACAACATGTAGATATACTGGATGTGTGTGTTTTGGAGGGAGGTTTAATCATGTATGTTTAGATATGTAATTGGAGGTTGGCTGGAGGAGTGTGGCTTAATGTATTAAGGTTGAGATCTCTTTGTAGTGGAGTTCTATATAATGAGTGGGTCTGGGGGTTCTGTTCTAATGTAGTAATGGTCAGATGTGTTTAACTGGGATCTTAGCACTGTCCACATATTTGACCGTAGTTTGTGATACCAGAATTTTTTTAAATCAGCATGATATCTTATATGTTGTCATATTACCGAAACAAATGGATTTTGTGTTTGATTGATATAGTAAAATGAATGGTCATTTGAATGTTAAAAATGTATATAATATTCTGTACTGCATTGTTACAAATCATTTTACCCACCAGCACATTTAAACTGATTTGATCATTTGAAAGCTTTTTTGTTGTTTCTCCTTATCACTATTTAAAAAGTGTGTTCATTCACTGTAATCAGAAGAAATTATAGTTCTATACAATAATTGGGAAGTTTTTTTTGCCATTTATCCATGAGGCCTTATAATGCCGCCTTATCGGATGTGAGCCAATGGGCTTGAAGCAGGCTAACACAGGTGTAGTTAATGAGTGTAATGAGGCGCGCTGCCCGAGTGCCATGCCTGAACTAGGCTTCACTCAGATGTGTGTGTGTTATGTCTGTGTGTGTTTGAGTGTCTGCGTGTGTGTGTGTGTGAGCATGCGTGTCTTTGTGTGATCGTAACACAAATACAAAGGTTTAGCGTGTCAGTGTTGCAGCCAGACACTGTAGAGCAGTGGTTCCCAACCCTGGTCCTCAGGTACCCCCTGTCCTGCACCTTTGAGATGTTTCCCTGCTCCAACACACCTGATTCAAATGAATGGGTCGTTATCTAGTTATGCAAAAGCATGTTAACGACCATTCATTTGAATCAGGTGTGTTGAAACAGGGAAACATCTCAAACTCAGGGGGTAACTCAGGTACCCCCTGTCCTGCACAGTGAGTTAGATCCCCTCCCCTCCCAACACCCCTCTTTATCACTCACAGTGAGTTAGACCTCCCCTCCCCTCCCAACACCCCTCTTTATCACTACAGTGAGTTAGACCCCCCCCTCCCCCCCCCACCAACACCCCTCTTTATCACTCAGTGAGTTAGACCCCCCCCCCCCCACCAACACCCCTCTTTATCACTCAGTGAGTTAGACCCCCCCCCCCCCACCAACACCCCTCTTTATCACTCAGTGAGTTAGACCCCCCCCCTTCCAACACCCCTCTTTACACTCAGTGAGTTAGACCCCCCCCCTTCCCAACACCCCTCTTTATCACTCAGTGAGTTAGACCCCCCCCCCCCTCCCAACACCCCTCTTTATCACTCACAGTGAGTTTACATTTATGCATTTAGCAGACGCTTTTATCCAAAGCGACTTCCAAGAGAGAGCATTACAAAAGAGCACAGGTCACTGATCATAACAACGAGATAGCCCCAAACATTGCAAGCAGCCAAAACATGAAGTATACATTGTGAAAAACCAAATAAGTGCCAAGGGGAAGAACCATAAGAGCATGCAGTTAAACAAGTTACAATTAAACAACATGAAACTCAAAAAAGTGCAAGAGTGTACCTGTAAAGAAGAAGACAAAAACAACAGTCAACAGTAAAATATTTCACAGCGAGTACAAGAATTTAAAACCGTCACAACTAACCAACAGGAGCAACAAGTCTCTCAATACGAGTCATTGTGATCCTGGAGGAAATTAACATCAGGTCCAGCCAAGCATTCCTAAGTGCCGTTGTACTCCCGAGTTAGATCCCCCCCCCTCCCAACACCCCTCTTTATCACTACAGTGAGTTAGACCCCCCCCCTCCCAACACCCCTCTTTATCACTCAGTGAGTTAGACCCCCCCCCTCCCAACACCCCTCTTTATCACTCTGTGAGTTAGACCCCCCCCCCCTCCCAACACCCCTCTTTATCACTACAGTGAGTTAGACCCCCCCCCCCTCCCAACACCCCTCTTTATCACTACAGTGAGTTAGACCCCCCCCCTCCCAACACCCCTCTTTATCACTACAGTGAGTTAGACCCCCCCCCTCCCAACACCCCTCTTTATCACTCAGTGAGTTAGACCCCCCCCCTCCCAACACCCCTCTTTATCACTCAGTGAGTTAGACCCCCCCCCCCTCCCAACACCCCTCTTTATCACTACAGTGAGTTAGACCCCCCCCCTCCCAACACCCCTCTTTATCACTCAGTGAGTTAGACCCCCCCCCCTCCCAACACCCCTCTTTATCACTCAGTGAGTTAGACCCCCCCCCTCCCAACACCCCTCTTTATCACTCAGTGAGTTAGACCCCCCCCCTCCCAACACCCCTCTTTATCACTCAGTGAGTTAGACCCCCCCCCTCCCAACACCCCTCTTTATCACTCAGTGAGTTAGACCCCCCCCCCCTCCCAACACCCCTCTTTATCACTACAGTGAGTTAGACCCCCCCCCTCCCAACACCCCTCTTTATCACTACAGTGAGTTAGACCCCCCCCCTCCCAACACCCCTCTTTATCACTCAGTGAGTTAGACCCCCCCCCCCTCCCAACACCCCTCTTTATCACTCAGTGAGTTAGACCCCCCCCCTCCCAACACCCCTCTTTATCACTCAGTGAGTTAGACCCCCCCCCTCCCAACACCCCTCTTTATCACTCAGTGAGTTAGACCCCCCCCCTCCCAACACCCCTCTTTATCACTACAGTGAGTTAGACCAGTCAGATGGCTGAGCGGTGAGGGAGTTGGGCTAGTAATCTGAAGGTTGCCAGTTCGATTCCCAGCCGTGCCAAATGACGTTGTGTCCTTGGGCAAGGCACTTCACCCTACTTGCCTCGGGGGTAATGTCCCTGTACTTACTGTAAGTCGCTCTGGATAAGAGCGTCTGCTAAATGACTAAATGTAATCACTCAGTGAGTTAGACCCCCCCCTCCCAACACCCTTCTTTATCACTACAGTGAGTTAGACCCCCCCCCTCCCAACACCCCTCTTTATCACTCAGTGAGTTAGACCCCCCCCCCCCCTCCCAACACCCCTCTTTATCACTCAGTGAGTTAGACCCCCCCCTCCCAACACCCCTCTTTATCACTACAGTGAGTTAGACCCCCCCCCTCCCAACACCCCTCTTTATCACTCAGTGAGTTAGACCCCCCCCCTCCCAACACCCCTCTTTATCACTCAGTGAGTTAGACCCCCCCCCCTCCCAACACCCTTCTTTATCACTACAGTGAGTTAGACCCCCCCCCCCCTCCCAACACCCCTCTTTATCACTCAGTGAGTTAGACCCCCCCCCTCCCAACACCCCTCTTTATCACTCAGTGAGTTAGACCCCCCCCCTCCCAACACCCCTCTTTATCACTCAGTGAGTTAGACCACCCCCCTCCCAACACCCCTCTTTATCACTCAGTGAGTTAGACCCCCCCCCCCTCCCAACACCCCTCTTTATCACTCAGTGAGTTAGACCCCCCCCTCCCAACACCCCTCTTTATCACTCAGTGAGTTAGACCCCCCCCTCCCAACACCCCTCTTTATCACTCACAGTGAGTTAGACCCCCCCCCTCCCAACACCCCTCTTCATCACTCAGTGAGTTAGATCCCCCCCCCCCCTACTTGTTTCCAAGGGAGACGAGGTACTCTACCGTGGAGAAGGAGTGCCTTGCCATTAAGTGGGCTTTAGAGTCTCTGAAATATGACCTGGTGGAAAAAGACTTTGTTCTGGAGACAGACCATCGGGCCCTTCAGTGGCTGGACAAAATGAAGGACACTAACTCCAGAGTGACTAGATAGTATTTGTCATTACAGCCTTTTAGGTTCACGGTCAAGTATAGGGCCGGTTCAGACAACATTGTGGCAGACTACCTTTCTCGAGTGTACAAGGACGGACATTCTTGAGGGGGGAGTCATGTGACAGAACGCAAGGCGTTTGCCACGTAAATCGGTGGCTCTCGGCCGAATCCAGGAAACTGACCAGTTTCGGCAGGGGTGCGCAATGTTTAAAGAAAGTCATGTAGGAAGTGATTTTATGGCAGTCCATGATAAGACATAATGTATGTGTGAAATGTGTCATGTCATTATGGTGTTAAAGGGGGAAAAACCGGGTGAGCATGTTAATTGGTTAATTGATTGTTAATTGATTGATGGGTTAATTGATTGTTCATTGATTGTGACGCACGGTATGGCCCAGGTGAATAAAGGTGGGCCGCACAGCTCAGTTGGGAGGCTGGTTGGCAGGAGCATGTTCATTGGGAGGAATCCTTATGCACAATAAAGCCTATTTCATTTCTGGAAGTCCTGCGGTGCTTGTGTGCATTCTTCATCTCTGACCCAAACGACCGCTCGGGCGCACTCTTTCACACAGTGTCTATTCAAGTGGGTAATAGTGTCCCATTACTGGTCCTAAATGTAGTGTTTTCAGTGTGTGTGTGTGTGTGTGTGTACATGTGTGTGTGTGTGTGTAGGACCACTGGGTCACCAACAAACACACAGCATGTCTTCTATCATCCTGTATAAAACATCTTTATTTCTCCTTATTTAGGCAGTAAGACACTATTTAGTTCATCACATTCAGTGGAACTGAGATCAAAGACAGGAATGTTGTTTGTCAACAATGAAAACAAAACAAACATTCAACACACACCAATATTTACAAACACTCTGGGATATCAATTACAACTGTATACAGTTCAATCTTCAATGACATCTATGTGAGCACAGTGTGTGAGAGTGTGTGTGGGCTATTCTACCTGACACAGGGACACTGAGGAGCCAGAAACCCAGAACCCAGGATAGAGGGGCTCAGTGAATGTGCTGTGGAATGTGTGCAGGTGGGTCAGTGTGTCAGAGGAGACTGTGTAGAAGGACAGAGTGCCGGCCGGCCAGTCCAGATAAACTCCTACTCTGTGGGAGCTGGAGGGGGGGGCAGGTATGACAGTGCTCTTCTTATTGTGCCTGGCATAGTAACTGTTATCACCACAGTCCAGACTCCAGGACTTGTTATTGTGTCCAAGCCCACAGTCATCACGCCCTCCTCTCCTGCTGATTCCTTTATATGTCACTGCTATAAAAACCACTCCTCCTCCACTCCTCTCTGCCTCCCAGTAACAGCGCCCAGACAGACCCTCTCTACACAGCACCTGTGACCAGTTCTCAAATCTCTCTGGGTGATCATCAGGATACGGCTGCTCCTCTCTCCTCCCTGTCACCTTTCTGTTCTCCTCAGACAGAGAGAGGTCTCTGTATGCTGTGTTTGGGTCCAGTGTGAGCTCACAGGCATCTGATGGGGGAGACCAAGACACAATATATTACTGATCATCATCATTCACATTAGAATGTCTCCCTCTTCCTGCCCCCCCCCTTTCATTCTCTCCCCCCCCCCCCTCTCCCCCCACCCCCCTTATCTACTCTCCCCCCCCCACCCCCTCTCCCCCCACCCCCCTTATCTACTCTCTCCCCCCCACCCCCTCTCCCCCCACCCCCCTTATCTACTCTGTTGCTAAGTGACTGAAGTAAACATGTTGTTTCTATGTTTATCATCAGAGGTGTATTCCAGAAAACAGCTCAGAGTTTTACACACTCTGAGCCTAACCCTGAACTCTGACTTGATGAACCCTGAGATGGGAAGCACAGAGTTATCGGTTCCAGAAGAGCTGATCTGAGTTAGTTTAATACTAATTCACTGGAATTAGGAATTCTCATGCGTGCAGGCGAGTATGCAAACATTTTCTGAAAGGTAAACAACAACCGCAACAGCAAAAGAGAGACAATTGGTCAATGAGTACATTTCAATGCAGTCTATTTATTTGACATTTAACCACACTAGGGATGGGCATAATTAATCGACGATCGATTAATTGATCATTAAGAATTTCGTCGATGACATTATTTTTTCATCGATAAAACTAATGCGTGTTCTGTTGCGTAGTGTGAGTCTTGAAGGAATGCAATGGATTTCACTATGTGGCAGCAATTAAACATTTTACCACACAAAGGCAATATTTGTTAAAAAAAAAACGCCACAGGCCTAGCCTACTCAGTTACCGGCGAGTTTCCATGTATTTCAAAAGTAGGCTAAACATAAAGAGGTCACGGCGAAGTGTAGCGTGAGACCATTTTGACTTAAAATTGACTTTGTTCACTGCCAACACTGCAAAGCTGAGTATAAATACAACTCCTCCACGACTCAAATGATGTAGCCTACCACTTGAAGAACGTAGCCTACATCCGACCCTGGTTAGTGGCGGTGCATCCTGCTCTCGGTGTTAGTACAGAGGAGCTGCGATGCACACCGAGCAGAGAAAATTACCCAACGGATCTGCAAGTCCATCGAGATGGATATGCTACCCTTAAGTATTGTTGAGGGCGAAGGTTTTTATGAAGCTTTGTTAATTAGCCGGAAAAAAATCGAGGGTCAGTTGTGTTTGAGCACCGGCTTCTAGCTGTCGGCTCCGCTGCTAGGAGTACAGAAAGAGTTGTTCTTCTTGTAATAAAGATCTCAATGCGGAAACACGCTGTGTTTTTTCTATTTCCACTGCATTTTAATATAGCCTATGAATAGTGCATTTAATATAAAAATGTTAATGATTAATCGAAAATCGATCGTTTATTCTCCCGACGATCGATTAAGACAATTTAATCGAATGCCCATCCCTAAACCACACGTCTTACTACAGCTGAACAAGTGGTGGAACAATCCTATGGGCACAAAACACAATTGGCAGCAGCTGAAAATGAAATATAAAATCAGTTCAAACAGGTAGGGCATATTTTGCTTTGGCCTTCCCACCCCCTTTGCATGTCATGAGTTCTGTAATGTTGTACAATGTATGTGCCCATGTGCTGAGGTGTTTTCTCCTGTTCCCACACTGTACTCCTCTAGCAGCATAGTCTGGGGGTTGACTTTTTCTCTCCTCTCCTCATGTTTCTGCTGACATTTTCAAGGGGGCGCCGATAATGGCTGCCTCGGTCGGTATCTTTCGGAGTAGTCACTGTCATTGTCCCATTCTGATTCAGACACATGATTGTTTTAATCATGTTTGACAGGATTAAACCAAGTACAAATCATTCAGTGGCTGTCTCAACTTGTGAGAATGCTGTTTTAACACATGGATGTTGTTTAACCTAATCCTGCTCAGTATATGAACATTGGACTTGTAGTGGACTAACAGAAAGAAGGCAGAGGAGGGCACCACCTCTGACAGAGGCAGAAGAGCTGGCTCTGAGCCAGAACGCTGGGCGACCAGTGGCTGAAGGCATCCCTGGAGGGAGCTCATCCAAGCCTATCACCCCCGAGGACACAAGTGCCCACATAGCATGTTAGTGTGTTTGTGGAGATTTCATTTGGGGGGTTCATTTCTCCCAAAGGTCACTGATGGTGTTACCTGCCTTGTTGAGCCTTCTGCCACAACAGAACCTCTTGTAGTTTAAGTTCTCAATATTGCACAGAATGTGTACAGTACAGTAGAACAGAATGCTCTTCATCACAGAATGATACAGATATGTTGTCTGCTGCCACAGAGAGGGATTCAGAAAGACCTACAGAGGTATACATCTTACTGTATGTAGCTACTGAGCTACACTGTTCTCTCCCCATGTACATTGTTTTGAGGTTCTTGTGTGGAATTATGGGTTTGACATGTACATCGACGTGATGAGAAAAAAGAATGAATGGTAAAACAACTGGCACATTCTTCTCCTTTATAACAGAGCATGACTGTGCATTACAAGGAGGAGCAGGGTTTCAGCGCAGAAAATGTGTTAGTTAAGGTGGTAGGGTTTGCTGTCAGACCGGGGGGGGGGGGGGGGGGGGGTCGTTTGTACGATAGACTAATGCATTCTGCAGAGAAGGGACGGTTTGGAATGAAAGGGAGCAAACAGGACAGAGTAACACGGCATTAATATATATATTTTTGGGACAACGTAGTTAAGGCGGCAGGCGTGTGTTGCTTAGGCGGCCGCCTTAACTGGAAAGTGCTGCGGGAAACCCTGAGGAGGGTCCATCAACCTCCACAGCACAGGTTAACAGTGACATGTTCAGTAACTACCAGGTTAGCTCTGCATGGAAAACTGGAGAATTTCATGTCATCCATATGTGTTATACGCAGTGGCGGTCCTAGCACATTTGGCGCCCCGGGCACGTTCCCCCCCCCCCCCCCCCCCCAAATAAATACTTTATTTCTTCATGTAGAAAAAGGAGGAGGGAGCCAGTCTGCCAGAGTTGGCCAACGTGTGTGAGGGGGGAGGGTCCGTGAGTGATTATTCAACTGCGTGTGTAACGTCATCTACACTCGTGTGTCTCTCTCGTATCTCGCAAAGGGAATGATTGATGCCTAATATTAACCAATCCAAACTCTGCATTCAAGTTAAGAGTCTAAAGATGAAGTTTAATTGGTTGTGTAACGTTGGATAGAACGGTGGGCCGGTCACTGTATCAGCTCACAGCAGGCACATACTACTGTGCAATTAGACAGCATTTTGTAGAGAATTGAAAACGTTTATTCACGAAGGCCCACAAATACTTTTTGAACAGAAAACGTAGCTAGCTACCGTCGGGCTGAAAAATGAAGCCGCACGCCCTTCGCCCCTCCACAACTTCACCCTCTCGTCCAAATATGGTCACTTCTGGCTCCAAAAACACAAGATGGCGACCAGGAAGTGCAAAAATCAAGGCTTCAAAACGGGCTTTCACAAACCAATAGGGTGACGTCACGATGACTACGTCCATTATATATATAGTCTGCTAGCTACCCACAACGTAGCCCAGACCTCACTGCACCCTTAAAGGTGCAGTGTCCACTTGAACCTGTCCAGTGAATTATGTACAAGTAGTCTGCTACACTCCCAAATATATTTTGAGGTCGCACAGATAACATTTCAGGAGCATATGCAACCAAAATGGCCACAATTTAGAGCCTCTCCATGTGGTCATTTTATATCAACTATTTATTCATTGAATTGAAAGAAAATGTGCCATATTGTGTTATGTATCGTTATCGGGATATGAAAGGATCTATCAGGATATGAGATTTTGGTCATATCGCACAGCCCTACTGCAAACTAAAATACAACTGCACATTATCAGTAATACATTTAAAATGGGGAAAATGTGAATAATTGCTTTGCAGGTCAATTTAAGGTGTAGGCCCCTACATGTTCTGCCTGTGCCCCCAACATGTTCAGTTAGGGGCTACAGTGCTCCTAGTAAAACAAGTTAGTCTGGAGCCCTGGATGAGGAAAGGACACCCCATGTCTGATAGTTGCTTCAGTCTCGACATGAGGGAGGAGAGAGGGAGAAATTCATGGTTTGTTAAACAAAAGCTGCCAGCAAGCCGGTTAGGTTAGTTACCATCAGTTACCGTGGTAACGTAACCCGAGTTTGTGTTTCCTCTCTTTCTGGAACAGAAAACCCAGAGTTTCCCTCATCTCAGGGTTAACAAACTCACTGTTTTCACTTAAACCCACTTTCTGCAATAGACCCCAGTTGCACTAAAGGCTATTGTAGATTATATAGGGCTTCTCTCTTCCTAACCCACTGTCCTAAATAAACATGCAGTCTGTGATTGTATAATCATGAAATGCAAGGCCTATTAACATACTTGGATGTATATTCAGTGTTAAGCAACATTACATGAAGAGGTATATAAAAACACAAACTTACTTGAGTTTCTCCAGTCTGCAGTGTGGATCCTCCAGTCCAGCAGAGAGCAGCTTCAATCCTTTTTCTCCTGGATGATTGTAGCTCAGGTCCAGTTCCCTCAGGTGGAAGGGGTTGGACCTCAGAGCTGAGGCCAGAGAAGCACAGCCTTCCTCTGTGACCAGACAGCCTGACAGCCTGCAGAAAGAGGATCAATGTTGTGACAGAATCCATCTGGGCCTCCAGAGTGAGTCAGCACAGAGGGGTTCATTTGGCAGGTGCTGTCATAGCTGCTCCTCCCCCTCATTAGACAGTGACCTTTCCCCCCAGTTCAGGAAGGTTAGGTTTGTGTTCACTTAAGGTAGAAAAAACCGCACTCTCAAGCTTGTCTCATTGCTTATTTTGACCAGTTTATTCACAGACGCGTTTCGGCCTAAGCCATCGTCAGTGTGTCTGCTAGTAGTTTGTGTTCAGTTTGGTGCTAGTAGTTCTATGGAACATCAGGACGTCTGCTACATAAAGCCCGCTCAAAAAAAAAAGATTTCAAGTCCCAAACTTGACTTGAATGAACACAACAAATTAGTTGGGGCTATAGCCCCTATTCTTAAGCAGTACGAGACATAGAACATGGATCATATCTATCCACCATTGCATTGCAATGTTCACGGCCACGTGACCTTTCCCTCTCTAAACCGAGTTCTATGACAGCTCGACGTAGATCATCATTGCCGCCGCTGCTTCAGAATGTTATTAAATATCACGATATCGAGGAGGATGAGCAACTGAACAGTGACAGGACGTTAATCACTCATGAAGTCATGACAACCTAATAAACAACAGCGACCAGCTACTTTCCCGACAAAGTCCTCTCCTGCTGCCTCTTTCTAGCTATTTGTAACTACCTCCCATTCCCCACACCCTGCCGCAGTCAACTAAAACGTAATTTATACATATAAAGTGGTAAAATATCAGCCTACCTGCCGAACTTGTTCCACTGAGTTGGATTCCAACTGAAGAATATCCCACTTCAGTCGCTCTGTAGCCTATTAGCTACAAAACGTCCTGGTTTATACCCTGAGAATTTTCTGTGGTAAACCTGAGGTAATTTGCTTCTAAATTACTGTAAAAAGCCTCAGTAAACGTATTTGTTCTGGACCGGCTACTAATAGACTTTAACTTTCAGATGGTACATTTTTCTCTAGCTTTGAATTTTCTGAGCAGATAGACATCTGGTTCCCTTCAGACGCCTTCAGTTGACATTGTTCTTTTTAGCAACACGGATAACTGATCCAGAGACAGAGATCACGTGACAGGGCGTGCCATCAAACACTTCAGGCCATTGGACAATATTAGCATTGTAAAAGAAGTTCTTCTAAAAAATTAAAGGGGAAATTAAATGGAAGTGAAATTAACCAAAAGTATTCAAAAAACGTATCTAGCAAATAAATATTTTTTTTAATCAACAGAGAATGCCTGTCAGTATTTATTGAATTATGTTAAGTCATTAGATAACCTGACTGCCTGTTGGCTCTGCACTCCCTGCGAGAAGAAGAACTGCTATATTAGTATGCTGTTCATGGATTACAGATAATCATTTAACACCATCATGCCTATGTCTTTATATAGGCTATTTCAACATTTTATATTCTTTCCAAAATTCTAGTTTAAAGTTGTAACAGTCATGTTTGCATTCTGTGCTCTTTTTGCTTTAATGTTAGGATGCATTAGCAGGGCCAACCTCAAGAAATTCAATGGCCAATGTCACCTTTTGTGATCTGTGCAAAGGACCAATAAAAGACTGACGTTCTGTGTTCAACTTTCTTTCTTCCCTTTTTTAAAGAGCAGATATGTGTTTGAAATCTCACTCGGTATGGGGCATTTGGGTGACTCTCTGTCAGAGACATTTAGAATGTAAGGTTATATTCTGAAAATACTGGTGCTAGCATTCCTTTGTCAGAGAGCCCTCTCCCCACATGACCTATAGATGACACTAGGCTTATGTAAACAAACTGACCTAGGTTGACCATTATCATACTAGAGGTGCAATAAACCTTATCTGTGTTGAGTGAATCATATGGTCAAGCCTAGGGTCGGAGAACTCTGTAAGTTTCCACGTGCACGCGCACTCTGTCTCTGGGATCGATCATATTGACAGCTGATATGCAGGGGAGGAGGCTTCTCACCAATAAATGGTCTTACCTGAAGACTTGTGAACCAGACAAACTTTGTAGCACAATGGCGTGTGATGTTTTTGTCTCCTTGTGGGCCGGCCACAAGCAATAAAGCTTTCTTAAACTTGTTCACCGACTGACTGTGCAATGCTTAATAGATTAATATTTCAGACACTCTCCCTGCATCTCAGATGGAATACTACCTTCCTATGAAGTAAAGTATGTCAGAATAAATGTGAATAGCCAGTTCCATACATATATACAGTATATACAGTAGTATTATAGATCAAGCACACTTTTCTTGCCATTCCTAATGTGAAACCCTTCATGTAGTGGAAGAGGCGTCAACCACAGGAACAACAGCCGCCAGATGCTAAACTCACTGCCCAGGTAAATGTACAATAATATGATGAATAGTATATCTTAACCCTTGTGTTGTCTTCAGGGTCAAACATGACTGCTATTATATTTAACAGCAGAGAAAACCCTCAAATAGTTATTTCTTTTAACTTCAAATGTCTTACTTTTCCTAGTGACCCTGACATTCATAAAAATACATCACAACAATCACAGACACACACGTACACAATAAGAAATTGAGATTATGTGTGCTACTGATTTAGGTTACAGAGTCTATAAAGGTGCTGAAGATGACAGTACCTCCATTTCTCTTTTTGCAAAAGCCATGACTGCACATTTCAATTGGTGTTCACAGATTAAAGTCAATGTTTTTCCACTGTGAAGAGGGAAACCCCAGATGTTCACAAAGTTTGATGAATGACAGGTTGTGTTTCAATGCGAAATAGGTTTAAGGTTGAAAATTAAATTAAGCTGTAATTTATTACCCTTTGGGCAAGGGCATACAGATTGTTAACACTACCCAAAGAGACTGCAATCATGTTGCACATTCACAAACAGTTGCATCAACATTTTCATTCTGTCTAAAATAAACTAAAACATGAAATAAAATATAAGCCAATCATTATGTACAGCACGTTTTAGAGTGTTTCAGATGCAGCAAATCTGCCTGTTTCTTATCAAACTAGTCCTCACTGATGACTAGAAGGCATATCTCATTCTTGGCATTAAGTTTATACCCAACTTGATGATGGTAACTTTACTAATGGCTCATGTAGAACATAAATACATACCTCAGTGTCTCCAGTTTGCAGAGTGGGTTCCCCAGTCCAGCAGAGAGCAGCTTCATGCTGGCATCCTTCAGATCATTGTTACTTAGATCTAGTTGTCTCAGGAAGGATGTTGACTTCAGCACTGAGCCCAGAGAAGCACAGCCTTCCTCTGTGATGTGACAGACTGACAGCCTGTAGAAGGTTATCATTAGAGAGGGATCACAAACACTATTACCCTCTAGAGGTAGAAATAAAGAATATCAGTCTGATCATTTTCCTCTCAAACACGAAGGTTTGATCAGTCAGATGACTGTCTGTCCTGGTTGGTCAACTTTCCCTTTATCTTAAATGCAATATCATCCTTTAATATGTAGAACATTGTACATCCAGTTACATAGTAGTACAGTATTCCAAGAATGTATTACATACTACATCCAGTAGCAGGTCTCTCAGTATACAAGGCACCTTTTGTGACCCACAACCTTTACTGCAGAGTTAGGGTGTTAACCACATGTGAAGCAGTACATTAGCAGAACAATACAAAACATACTGCCCAGGTCAACCTACAATAATATCATGGAGTAGTTTGTCTTATACAGATTCCTGTCATACCCTGATCTGTTTCACCTATGTCATGTTTGTCTCCACCCCTCCAGGTGTCTCCCATCTTCCTTCCTACCCTCATTTATCCCTGTGTTTTCTGCTTGGGACCAGTTTTTGTTTGTCAAGCCTACAGAAGCCTTCCTTGTGTTTTTTCTACCTCCTTTAGTCTTTTCTGCCTCTTAGTTCCCTGCTTGGCCTCCTGCCTGCCCTGACTTAGTAATGGGGGAAACAAAGCTTTCCGAAGCAACAAGCTATTTGAAACAATTGTGTCAAAAAAGTATCGTTTTTTTGAAGCGTTTTATACATCTTCTCCATAGGGACACCTGCTGGTCAGTTCATGGTATGGCAACTGTATCGAGAGATTGAAGGAATCGAGTGACGTCAAGTCCTGGGACGTTAGTCTCACAATCGTCATCAATTTGATAAATAAAGGTTACTGTGACAAATGTTTCGATGTGCAGGTGCCAAAAATATGTTGTTGTATTATAAACAACGTAACGTCTTTGCTCATAACATTTATTTGTAGGTTCTGATAGCATTATTCACATGTGAAGTCAGGTTGAGTATGGCCTTCTGGTAAAAGCGCTGCCCTTCAATCTAAAAGAGTGAGTTTGAATCCGCTGACATTGTTTTAGTGGAAGTATATGCAAAATTAATATTTATGATTTGATATTGTAGACTAGCGGCTAAGGTTTTGGAACATGCTTTTGCAACCGTGAAAGGGATGGCCACATTTGAAGGCTGGCAAAACTAGAGAAAGATGTATGTGTTTGTGCACCTACTCTCTCACATCTCACATCTGTATATATCTCTGTCTATCTAGCTCTGGCAATCTATCTGTATCTCTGGCTCTGTCAATGAATGTATTCTATAGCGTCCGTAAATATGTATCCTCTCTATAACCTATGAATATGAGTGATTTCTGATGTCTTCAGCGTTTGAATAAAACACTGTTTGTCTCGGACTGTAGCACGACACTGTCAGCTGCTCGTGTGACGTCCGAAGCTTCGACAGGTGATCACGTGTTTTCTGCCCATTTGAAGCCACGCTCGACACGTTTGTGTCGGTATCAATTGACTCGAAAGGTCGATACCGCTTCGTGAGCACGGCTTCGAGCGTAACACCACTACCCTGACTGAGCCTGCCAGCTGCCCTGTACCTGAATGACTCTACCTTGTAGAATATGACCCTAGCCTGCCCTGAATATTCTTTGGCCGGCCTCCTTGTATCTTGAATTAACCACAAACTTGCAGCCAGTGTGTGGTGTGTGATATTGTGTAACTAGTTGTTGTCTGGTGAATTTGATTACATACCTCAGTGTCTCCAGTTTGCAGAGTGTGTTCCCCAGTCCAGCAGAGAGCAGCTTCATGCCGACATCCTTCAGATCATTGTTACTTAGATCTAGTTGTCTCAGGAAGGAGGTTGACTTCAGCACTGAGCCCAGAGAAGCACAGCCTTCCTCTGTGATGTGACAGCCTGACAGCCTGTAGAAGGTTATCATTAGGGAGGGATCACAAACACTTTTTATTGTTATCTCTACTCTTGATGCATGATGATGCTTTGCTTATGGTCTGCACCTCTTCTTCAACACCGACCACCTCTGGAAGAGTGGAACTCTCCCACTGAATTGCTGAGTTTCCCTGAGAGTTTGTCCTTGTCTTTCTTGAGGGTTTAGGTTGGTTTAGGTGCAGTTTTATGGGTGTGTGTGAAGCCCTCTGCGACATTGCTTGAAAAAGGGCTGTACAAATAACATTTGACTTGAACACAATGACACAGTAGCCAGTAACCAATGTGAAAAATGAACCTGCCTGAGAAGCTGATTTTACTAAGCTGGATTGTACTTGTGAAATATTCCAAAAACTATCCTGTCTAATGTATACTGAGACATCATGTGATCTTCCTGAGGTATTTGTAAATCATATAATGTGAAATGTAGGCCATCAGTGAATCTTTTGTTCTAGACTGTCTAGTGTCTTTCTGAGCCAATCAGATCACAATTCCCTTGGTACTAGGATCAATACTAGGTTTAGTATCTCCTATTATCAGTGCTATAGATGAGATCTATGGCACTGTTGTACTGACATGATCAAACTATCAATGAATATATGACACTGTTCAGGAATGGTTAGCTTGATTGTGTTATTGTGACATGAAACTTAAAAGATTAATTCACCAGTGAGATACAATAACACAATACATCCTTTGGTACGTTTTGGAATGGTTCGAACACAGTAGTGACCACATACACACTACTACTCATGATACTGGTTCAGACAGTAGTGACCACATACACACTACTCCTCATGATACTGGTTCAGACAGTAGTGACCACACACACACTACTCCTCATGATACTGGTTCAGACAGTAGTGACCACATACACACTACTCCTCATGATACTGGTTCAGACAGTAGTGACCACACACACACTACTCCTCATGATACTGGTTCAGACAGTAGTGACCACATACACACTACTCCTCATGATACTGGTTCAGACAGTAGTGACCACATACACACTACTCCTCATGATACTGGTTCAGACAGTAGTGACCACATACACACTACTCCTCATGATACTGGTTCAGACAGTAGTGACCACACACACACTACTCCTCATGATACTGGTTCAGACAGTAGTGACCACATACACACTACTCCTCATGATACTGGTTCAGACAGTAGTGACCACATACACACTACTCCTCATGATACTGGTTCAGACAGTAGTGACCACACACACACTACTCCTCATGATACTGGTTCAGACAGTAGTGACCACACACACACTACTCCTCATGATACTGGTTCAGACAGTAGTGACCACACACACACTACTCCTCATGATACTGGTTCAGACAGTAGTGACCACACACACACTACTCCTCATGATACTGGTTCAGACAGTAGTGACCACATACACACTACTCCTCAAGATACTGGTTCAGACAGCAGTGACCACATACACACGACTCCTCATGGAATTATTGAACTCTATTATGGGACTCGTCTCTGGTGAGGATGAGTCCACCTGCAGGTGGGAAGTTGACCATCTGATGAACTGGTGCAGCCTGAACTACTTGGAGCTCAACCCTCTGAAGACAGTGGAGTTGGTTGTGGATTTCAGAAAGAGCCTGGTCCCACTCAGCCCCATCACCCTGTGTGACTCCTCCACCCTAACTCCACTGTGGAGTCCTTCAGCTTCCTGGGCTCTATCATTCTCAGGACCTCAGGTGAGAGCTGAACATCAGCTCCCTCACCAAGAAAGCTCAACAGAGGATGTACTTCCTGCGGCAGCTGAAGAAGTCCAACCTGCTAAAGACAAGGGTGGTGCACTTCTACACAGCCATCATTAAGTGTATCTTCACCTCCTCCATCACCATCTGGTACGCTGCTGTCACTGCCAAGGTTCTTGCCAAACTTTCTGTCCTAACTGACAGAAAGTTCATAGTGAAACTGGGTAACTTTTCCTCCTCCCCTGCCTCGCTGTCATGTGGCCTTCCTCAAGGCTCTATTTTAGCCCCTTCTTTATTCTCGCTATATTTACATTTACATTTAGTCATTTAGCAGACGCTCATATCCAGAGCGACTTACAGTAAGTACAGGGACATTCCCCCCGAGGCAAGTAGGGTGAAGTGCCTTGCCCAAGGACACAACGTCATTTGACACAGCCGGGAATCGAACTGGAAACCTTCAGATTACTAGTCCGACTCCCTCACCGCTCGGCCATCTGACTCCCTATATATGCTACCCCTGGGCTCTATCCTCCAGAAACATGGTGTATCCTTTCATTTCTATGCTGATGACACCCAAATCTACTTACCAATTAGGAAACATAATCCTTCAGCTATCTCATCTCTTCTAAAATGT
>JAMDYH010000218.1:0-23143 GCA_023658055.1 Thaleichthys pacificus | reverse complement strand
GACAGAATTACGTGAGAAATACTCTCAAGTGTTCAATGCTGATCGAGGTGTTATCTCAGGGGTAAAAGCAAAACTGCGAGTCATGGAGAATGCTAAGCCGAAATTCTGTAAGGCTAGATCAGTACCGTATATGCTTTGAGTGCAGCTGTTGACAAGCAGTTACACAAACTACTAGAGAAAGGAGTCTGTAGTCCGGTAGAATATAGTGAATGGGCTACTCCAATTGTGTGTATTCCAAAAACTAATGGTGAGGTCAGAATTTGTGGAACAAGGTAAACATAAATCCTTGGTTAGACGTGGACAAATACCCTCTGCCTAAAACACAGGATCTGTTTGCCAAGTTAGCTGGTGGAAAATACTTCACTAAGCTAGATCTTACGCAGGCTTACCAGCAGGTAGAGCTAGATGATGAATCTAAGCAGTATTTGACCATTAACACACAAAAAGGGCTGTATCAGATGAATAGGTTACCCTATGGCATCGCCAGTTCACCAGCCATATTTCAGCGTATTATGGATCAGATACTTCAAGGCCTTCCAAGTGTTGTCTGCTACCTAGATGACATTTTGATAACGGGGAAGTCTGAAAGTGAACATTGGGAAAATGTGGAACAGGTGTTAAAGCGTTTGCAAGAGAGAGGTATTAGGGTAAACAGTGACAAATGCAGCTTCTGCCAATCGAGTGTAACATACTTGGGGCACAAAATTGACAGAGAAGGGTTACACCCTATCCAAGAGAAAGTGGAAGCAATAGCCAATGCTCCAGTTCCAAAGAATGTCACTGAGCTTCGTGCTTTCTTAGCGTTATTGACATACTATACTATGGGAAATTCATTGAGAACCTGTCCACCATCATAAAACCAATGACAGTGTTGCTCCAGAAAGATAGCCCATGGAACTGGTCCACTAGTTGTCAAGCAGCCTTTCAGAAGGCGAAAGCACAGTTGTCATCTTCAGTTGTTCTGACACATTTTGATCCTGAATTACAAATATTGTTGGCCTGTGATGCTAGTGCATATGGATTAGGGGCAGTGATAGCACACAAGATGCCCGATGGTAGTGAAAGGCCCGTAGCTTATGCCTCACGTACCTTGAGCAAAACAGAGATCAATTACTCACAAATTGAGAAGGAGGCTTTAGGCCTCATATTTGGTGTTCAGAAATTCAGAGATTACCTATATGGACGGAAATTTCTGTTGCTTCTTATCTCTTAAATGCCTGCCCCCACTCGGACACAACAATAAGAGTTGCCATTTATTCTCCACTTGGGAATTTTTTATAATGATCCAATGGATTCGTAGAGGGTAAAGAAGGTTGCAGTGTAGAAGACACTACTCTCAGAAAGCCAACGAGAGAGAGGGGGGTGGGGTATTCTTATCTAGATCTTATTTACAGAAAATGGATAACTTCCCTAAACGCCGAGATGTTTTCCTATGTCACATTCTGTCCACAAGTCTGAGTTGGGTTGCACACAAAAAACATTGTACAGCGATCGGAACACTTGAGTATCGTTCTTGTAAACAGTCAGCAATAGTCCCAGCTTTGTAACCACGGCCTCAATGTTGTCCCGCACAATATCCTCGCTGAGAGGCCCTGCAGTGCGAGATTCAGTTCATTCGCGGGATAAAATGTTCACTCAACATTAGAAAAGTGCGTTCCCGCAAAAGTAAACGATAATAAGCAATTCACACACCATCTGTTATTCTGTAGCTGATCCATCTGACCAATGCAACAGTGCATATACAGTCAAAGCATCAATGTGAAATCAAATGACGAAAACACATTTTTCTGTAGGCTACATGTATATACGTTTACTTAGCCAGATATAGAAGACATTTGAGACTTAGGAGAACTGAGAACATGATTGTTCAAAGAGAGTTTGTTCACTCTGACTTTGGCTTGTAGTGCTCGCAGATCTTTGGGGCCAAGAGGGAATGACAAGGACTAGATAATGCTGGCTGGGTGCATGAGGCTTTGTGACCTACCTACCTCTGAATCATCAGGTTTCTATTGGATTTATGTCCAATAGTGAATCAACTATGTTCCATTTTGTATGTATAAAGTAAATACACGCTGATTCCAAGCATGGAGTTCTTTATTTAAGGTTTTTAAAGGAAAATAATTGTCCTTTTTATAAAAACAATACTCCACTTTACTCCATTCCTCTGTGTGAGTCTGTGTGTTCTCCTGCCACGGTGCATCAGAGCCGGAAGTCTCCTGGTCCGGTTGTGGCGTTCACGCTCCCAGGCCCGCTCTGATGACTGATTGGAGGATGTGTCACGGCCACGGTCTTGCCCCAGGTCTTCCCTCGTGTGTTTTCCATGGTCCCTAGTGCTTCCAGTCTTCCTGGAGGTCTGATTTTCTGTGTCTGTGCCTTGTCAAGTGTGAAGGTTTTCAGTTTTCTCGTTTGTTGTCGTCAGTTCTCTCGTTGTCGTAGTTTCCCCTGTCTAGTTTGGTCCTTCTGTGTGTGTATATAGTTGCTCCCTTTGACAGTCCTTGTCACGTTGTTGTGTCTTCATGTTGTGTCAGTATTTCCTCATGTTCTTTGGGTCCACCCTCATCGACCACACCTTGACAGGATGTAGTCATCTGGAAGTCTGATAGGCTCCCCGGAAGCCTCCATCCTAAGCCACATAGACAGATTTAGCGTCTCATACTTAATGACCAAACTCTGTTCTACTCTTCCCTAAACTTTGCAGTAGTGCCCCAGTAGTGGAGGGTGTTACCTGTCAAGTGAGTCCAGCTCCTCTCACTCTGAGCGCATCATCTGGCCCTTTACCCGTTTCTGCTCTCTGAGCAGCTTTTCACGGATTGCAGTCAACTTACAGAGCACTTCCCTGTTGTACTCTGGTAGGCAGCCTGACGCACATACACACACAATCACATACCAGTTACAAATAATCTACAATGTGTTGGTTCCAGCTATATGGAACATTTCGTGTTTTTGTGTGTGTTACCTGCAGCTCCCAGCTCCTTCCTAACAGCTGGGACAGAGGGTGTCTGGGACTGGGGCACTGAAAGAGAACCCTTCTAAAAGGTGTTTGTGGGGGGGGAGAGAGACATCAGTTTATACCCGTTTTCAGATGATGCTCTCCATAGTACGTTTATGGTTTATACAAGCGGTAACTTACAGACAGGGGGGTGGTGGAGCGTTTGCTGTCCATGCTGGGGGGACTGGGGGTGGACTGGGGGGTCCTGTGTCTCTTCTGGAGGGTGGGGATGGGGGGCGAGATCTCCCTTCGCACCTGCAGATAGACAGTAAGATGGGGATCATACTGATATTTCTGTTTGTTCAAATCTTTCTAATAAAGTTTTGTGGTCCTCTCACCTCTTGAATGCGCGCCTGTCTCTCTTTCTCATAGCGCATCCTCCCAGCAGCAATCTCCTCCTCCTCCTGCTCTGTCTTCTTCTTCGTCTTCTCTACAAGACGGACCAGCTCCTTGTTTTTGGCCGTTTGCTGTTGCAGAAGAAGACCAAACTGTATTCTGCTGATAACAGCTGAGTCACAAAGAACACTCCTGAAAGAGAACACTCCTAAAAGGTGTCTGTGGGGGACAGAGACATCTGTTTCTACCTGTTTTCAGATGATGCTCTCCATAGTACGTTTATGGTTTATGCAAGCGGGTAACTTACAGACAGGGGGGTGGTGGAGCGTTTGCTGTCCATGCTGGGGGGACTAGGGGTGGACTGGGGGGCCCTGTCTCTCTTCTGGAGGGTGGGGATGGGGGGCGAGATCTCCCTTTGCACCTGCAGATAGACAGTAAGACGGGGATCAGGGGAACTTTACTTAGCTAATAACAGCTGAGTCATAAGAATATGTTACACTCGCTTAAAATCTACCCTTACGTCAAGTGTTTCCACACCATAAAAATCCAATTCTACTATCAAGATTGTTTAGCATTGTTATTCAAGAGTGTGTGGTCCAAATAAAATAAGTTGTATACTGTATATTGCAAACGCATAAACAGTCATTTCTGCCAAATCCCTCTTAGCCAATCAGTGCCCAGCTGACCTTCATCTCCTTGAGACTTCGGATCTCCTGATTCTCGTCAAACTCCCGCTTCATTTGAGCCCTCTGCTCTGCCAGCCTCCTCTCCTCCTTCACCTCCTCCAGGCGTAGCTTCTCCCTCTCCTCTGCCTTCTTAAGGTGCTTCTCCTCAATCTGGGCAGGGCCCGAGAGGTAAACAGTTTGTTATACAACATCATGTACCTGTGTGTGTGTTTGTGTACAGTACACAACATCCTTCAAATCAATGGCTTGTTGAAGCTAAAAGACCCTACAGCCACAAGAGGCCAGGGTCTTGAAATGTAAACGTAACACATCCCAAACCATACAACACTGTACCTGTTGTTTTAGGCAAAGCTTATACTTATCCAGCTCAGTGAGTTGATGAAGCGTTGGCTGGTTAGGAAACACATTTCCTCTGGCATAGATGGAGGTCTGGACAGGGGCAAAACCTGCAAAGATAAAATAGAACAGCCATATGCATTGTGTGTACGTGTGTATTACATTCATGTGAAATGATTGGTTGTCTGCAATGTGCCAGCTGGTGCAGTGACTGTCTACCTGAGACTGTGTTGATGGGAGGCAGTCTGTCCTCTCTCAGGGTGGGCCTGGTGACTGGGGCTTTATTCTGAGAGGTCTCGGGGTTCAGCCAAGCTTCCTCATTCTGCCTGTGCATATGCTTCAGGTCAGCTAGTGAGAAAAAACATAGGACGTTTTTTATTTACAAGACCCAAAAGTAAAACTTTTAACCACAGTAAAACCAGACCAGCAACCTTTTTACCCCACATGGTAGACATGTAAAAATGTGGCCTTCTGCAGTGTGAAAATATCAAATCTTATTTGTATATCCGTCTTTACAAACAATGTCACAGAGGGCTTCACAGATCAGATGAGCACCTATATATAGTGGGCATAAGCCTGTAGCGTGAGCTACTTCATGGCAGTTAAAGCTACTGTAGTCCACCTTGTCCCAGAAACACTTCAGACAGAACTGTCTGATATCAATCTAACACAATCCACGTATAATATCCTGTAAGGTGAGCTAAAAGGGGATGCAAATGAAACATGCTACAACGTACTAATGAGGTCCCCTCGGGTGTCTCTAAGGGGTGCGCCGCCCCCTCCCCGGCCCCATGGGTTATAGGTTCTTATTTCGGCCTCCAGCTTGGCCTCAGCCCGGTCCCTCTCCACCTTCTCCAGCCTCCGACACTCCTGCTTCTCCTGGATCTGCAGGGATTCAAGGTTATGAAGGAATATGGTGAGGAATACTGACTCCCCTGGAACCACATGTACCAGAGGTTTGAGGATAGACTCAGCGTACACATTGACATCATCATGAACATGAGACTGACTTTCAACTTGTGGCGCAAATTGAATAATTCATCTTTTGTGAATAAAGATTGTCAGAATTAATACATTCATTGCATTTGGTGTATTTTGGTGCTGTATCCCAACAGATAGAGGTGGTGGTGGTGGGGGGGGTCACCTGCTGTTCCAGTTCCTCCTGGTAAGTTGGTGCCCTCCTCTCCACAGGCTCCAGCCTGCTCTCTCTAAAGGGAGGTCCACCCTCCTCAGCCCAGGGACCCCTATCCTCGGCCAGGTGCTGCCCCCAGTGCGCCCCTGTCTGCTGGTTAGCAAACATACTCCTGGATTTCTCAGTGGTCTGGACATGATCAAAACCTGCAAAGAATAAATATATTATAACCATGTGTATTCCATGCACGTTAATGTATGTGTTGTCTGCAATGTGCCAGCTGGTGCAGTGACTGTCTACCTGAGACTGTGTTGATGGGCGGCAGTCTGTCCCCTCTGAGGATGGGCCTGGTCACTGTGGCTTTTTTCTGAGAGGTCTCGGGGTTCAGCCAAGCTTCCTCATTCTGCTTGTGCATCTGCTTCAGGTCAGCTAGTCAGACAAAGTACAGTCAGACACTTCACACAGAAATATCTGCCATCAATTGAACTCCAATCAACTTATGCAATCCTGTAGGTGAGCCAACATGGAATGTAAGTGAAACATGCTACAACGTACTAATGAGGTCCCCTCGGGTGTCTCTAAGGGGTGCGCCGCACCCTCCCCGGCCCCATGGGTTATAGTTCCTTATTTCGGCCTCCAGCTTGGCCTCAGCCCGGTCCCTCTCCACCTTCTCCAGCCTCCGGCACTCCTGCTTCTCCTGGATCTGCAGGGATTCAAGGTTATGAAGGAATATGGTGAGGAATACTGACTCCCCTGGAACCACATGTACCAGAGGTTTGAGGATAGACTCAGCGTACACATTGACATCATCATGAACATGAGACTGACTTTCAACTTGTGGCGCAAATTGAATAATTCATCTTTTGTGAATAAAGATTGTCAGAATTAATACATTCATTGCATTTGGTGTATTTTGGTGCTGTATCCCAACAGATAGAGGTGGTGGTGGTGGGGGGGGGGTCACCTGCTGTTCCAGTTCCTCCTGGTAAGTTGGTGCCCTCCTCTCCACAGGCTCCAGCCTGCTCTCTCTAAAGGGAGGTCCACCCTCCTCAGCCCAGGGACCCCTATCCTCGGCCAGGTGCTGCCCCCAGTGCGCCCCTGTCTGCTGGTTAGCAAACATACTCCTGGATTTCTCAGTGGTCTGGACATGATCAAAACCTGCAAAGATTAAATATATTACAACCATGTGTATTCCATGCACGTTAATGTATGTGTTGTCTGCAATGTGCCAGCTGGTGCAGTGACTGTCTACCTGAGACTGTGTTGATGGGCGGCAGTCTGTCCTCTCTCTGGGTGGGCCTGGTGACTCTGGCTTTTTTCTGAGAGGTCTCAGGATTCAGCCAAGCTTCCTCATTCTGCCTGTGCATCTGCTTCAGGTCAGCTATACAGGCAAATCATAAGAAGTGTTTTAAATACAAGATTCAAAAGTAAAAATCACCAGACCGGCAAACCTTTTTACCCCTGATGGTAGAACTGTTTAAAATGTGGCCCTCTACCAAGTGACTATATCAAATCATGTTATTTGTATGGCCCTTCTTACAAACAATGTCACAGAGGGCTTCACATATCAGATGAGCACCTATATATATGTGGGGATAAGCCTGCAGCGTGAGCTACTTTATGGCAGTTACAGCTTCTGTAGTCCACCTTGTCCCACAAACACTTCACACAGAGATATATCTCATCAATTTAACACAGATCCACTTATGCGATCCTGAAAGGTAAGCCAACAATGAAGGTAAGTGAAACATGCTACAACGTACTAATGAGGTTCCCTCGGGTGTCTCTAAGGGGTGCGCCGCACCCTCCCCGGCCCCATGGGTTATAATTTCTTATTTCGGCCTCCTTCTTGGCCTCAGCCCGGTCCCTCTCCACCTTCTCCAGCCTCCGGAGCTCCTGCTTCTCCTGGATCTGCAGGGATTCAAGGTTATAAAGGAATATGGTGAGGAATACTGACTCCCCTGGAACCACATGTACCAGAGGTTTGAGGATAGACCCAGCATAGATTATGACATCATATTGAACATGAGACTGACTTTCACTGGGTGAGACGGTCTAAATGGGATGAATTAAACTAACTTACAAATGATGTTAAAAATCAATATAGATCTACAACTTTTATCATTTATCTGACCAAAACGTTCACTCCTCCATTCTCTGTACCCTTCATGTCAAAACATGACATGCCCACCATCATTGCTCTACTTGTTTCAAACATAGACTAAGGTAAAACACAGAATCTCAACTCAAAGTTGATAAAGAAAATTCCATGTATCATAGTTCAGTCCATGTTTTGGTGAGTTTATACCTTCAATACCAATCACTTATCTATGAGCAGAAACAATCATATTTATAGTATTTTGTGTATTTTAGTACAGTATCCCAACTCATAGAGGGTGAGCAGTGATCCATTTAAAAATACATTTACTCGTGACAAATGAGGTGCAATTCACAGATCAGTATTCCTCTCACACCATGTTTTAAATAAAAGCCAGTCAGCTGTCTATACTCTACTGAATAAAGAGAAACTCACCCTTGTTTCCATGTAAGGACCATCTTGTTTGAAGTTAGGTTTAAGCTTCATCTTCTGACACTTTGGCCCTCTGTTGCTTGAGGAAGTTCTCAAGTTCAGTTTTCTCAATTTTGCAGATGGAAAATTGTGAACACAAGACAGTGTTTACCTACTAATATTAGTGGTACGCATTAAGACGTTATCTCTGTACTGAGTTTCTGTTTGTGTCAGTCTTAGCTAATATCGGCTGCCAAAAAGCGTCAGGCGTGACATCATAATGCTTTGGAATGCCACGATGTGTCCGTTGCTATGTCAACTTCTGATTATGATGTCACGCCTGATGCTTCTTTGCATGGCAGTTCCCTATGGTAAATGTGGGGGTACGCGCACCCCGAAGGACGCGGATCGTTCCGTGTGTACGCGAAATAAATCAGTGATTTTCCTTCCCAAACAGTCCTGTTGATTGACTGCAGTCTCAGTATCAAAAATAAATACATGCACTCTAGGCCTAGTGTATTAATAGAATAATATCATCACAATGTCTAAAATGTTGGCTAAGGGATAGCCTAATGTTCAAATAATATTAACTTCAAAATAACAGACAGTGTGTGAATCGCGTCATTAACTTTTGTTCGTATGTTAAGTCAACATTTGTATCCCGCCTACACAATTAATAGGCTACATTATTTGTATAAGTTACATCGGAAAGTGATCAATACTAAGTAGCTTGATTAGATCAGTAACACTCCTGTAGGTTTAATGTATTTAGATTGGTATTATGAATAATTTGATCTCAGTACGTCTTACAGTTCTTTATGATCTTCTTTAGCAATGATCTTCTTTGCTTCCCTTTGGTACCTGGTGTGGTAGCTGCCTTCCAGGGGGGGCACCTCTTTTTGGTATAAAAGTTGGATCGATGTGTAATCATTGTGATCTCCTATTTTACACTGTGTTGTGGTAAAGATGGACAAGTCCCATTGGTCCAAGTGTAGTTTATTCATGAGGTCAGACTGACAATATCAAACATATAACCTGATACTATTTTACTATTGTAAATCAAAGAAAGACTTAATAACTTATAGACTGAGAGGATGCACTGGTAGTCAAAAACATTCTCATTTTTCATATCTATTAGAAAACAATACAATCAGATTAGATTATGCTAAAGAAAAGATTCACTTGGAAGAAATCCACACATGGTTCAAAACGTTTATATATAGTTGTTGTTAGGTTATAAGTTGATCCAAACTTATTTTGAAATTGTTATTTACCCTATTACGTAAGATCATTTAAAATGTTGCCCTGTTTCTTTTACCCTGTTAAGATAAACTAAAAAACACAATTCATGATGAATTCTCTGAGCCTTCATAAATAGCATCATCAAGAAATAGCTATTAAACTGAAATGTACTCAAAACAGAAAATGTCATTGATAATCATTCAGCTTGTTGTAGTGCTGATACTTCTGGCTCGTACATTTTGCCATTACACCACAACTTCCACCAGTTATTCTTGGAAAAATACATATGAGATATATTAATTATACAGGGATGATACCACACTGGTCCCATAGGAAAATAAAAATAATCATAAAGAATTATATTGTCTTCTTTCTCTGGTGTCTCCTCCGCACCGACAGATCGCTCGCCAGACGTCATGCAGCCCGTTTATGAGATAATTAAATGTCTTAGTGTAAAATACAGAAGGCATCTATGGTAGCAGTGAAATATAGTAAACTGTTTTTTAAAATCTGGACTTTGTTTGTTTGCTTGTTGCACAAGGCAGATACTGTTTGTGGAATGCTTCGGAGGATGGTGGTTCAGGGACAAGTGTAAATGTTCTGCAATATGGGGATGTAAGAAGTCTGGGGGGTTGTATTTTCCTTTTATAATGTTAAGTAGAGAGCACATTAGGCTAGCCAGACAGTATTGTGTGCCTTCAGTGGAATGTATTGCATGAATAGGATTAATTAGCATTGGAATTAGTTATACTTGAACATACTCTAACTATTATTTCCATTTCAGAATGACACCAGCAAGGAGAGTTTACTTCAGTGTGCATGATGTCATTGATGCTATCCAAAATGGAGAGAGTGATGTTGACATGGAATCAGACACCAGTGATTCGAGTGATGAGGAGGTTGAAAATGACGAGGAATTGGAAAAAGAGAATCAGAGACCCACTGATTGTCCAACTAATGATGATAAGGACATCGAGCAAACCAACACAAGCCAATCAAACCACAACATATGCGCTGTCAAATGGTATGACAACAGGGCAGTCACACTTGTGTCATCCTTTGCTGGCATTGATCCTGTGCAAAAGATTCAACGCTGGAACAAAGCCACCAAATCCTACATTGAAGTTGAGAGACCTCATATTGTGGGTGCATACAACAAATACATGGGCGGTGTGGATTTGCTGGACTCATTTGCAGCCAAATACAAGTTCCCCATGAAATCGCGCTGCTGATACAGTTACATCTTCTGGCACACTATTATCATTGCTTTGATCATAGTCAAATCGACTGCAAAGCTCTCAATATTCCCAAGAAAAAGATGTTGAACAGCAGACTGTTTCAGGCGCAACTATCTTCCTCTCTCATCCTGACAAACACAGCTGTCAACACACCAAGGAGAGGGCGGCCATCTTCAGCCAGTGGGAGCCCTTTGACGTCGATAACAGTGACACCTCAGAGAGCTGTGACTGCTCAGAAGAGACCATACTCAGGTAATGGGGGTCCACCAAATGGGGTCCCAACCAAGAGGGCATGTGAACCACCAACGGATGTGCGCAGGGACATGGTCGCACATTTCCCGGTGAAGACAACGAGAGGACGCTGCAGACACTGCATAAAAGGATATTCTAATACGCTCTGCAGAAAGTGCAATATCTGTCTCTGCTTTTCAGAGGAAAGGAACTGCTTTTGGGACTACCATTGCAAGTGAACAATGGACACTTGTCCTTTGAAGTTTTAATTCTGCATTGTATAATATTTATCCCGTTTTAAATGTTTTATAAATTCTGATTGATCTAAATATGACTGTTGGGTGATTATTATTAATTAAATGTACTGTTATAGTGCTATGTAAGCAGTCCACACTCCAAATTAACCATTAGTTGTTTTGTGTATTTGTTCTGACAGTTTGAGAGCAAATGCTGAAATTCTGCTCCCAACTAGGCCCAACGTTGCAATATTACAATAACATATTTTTTTAATTAATCCTTCATTATCTGCATCAGAGTACTCCTACAACATCATCTGATAAAAAAACAAAACATATTTGGGTCTTACAGGGTTATGGCGCTGCCAGATTTCTGGATTGCACCATTAAGACTTTGATGCAACAGCGTAGATATGGATTGGATTCTCAGCTCTCACCAGAATGAACACAAAGTACAGGCACAGACTATGAGTGAAAAACAATTTAAGACTCAAACTGACTAATACACCCACACTGCAACGTTATGTGAGGCCATTCAAGCACATCCCTCATGCTATTCTGTTGCGAGGTGAGGCATGATGTGTTCAAGGTCAAATACCCCCCCAAAATTATACAGACCAATATTTTGACTTCATGTGTGTCAGGTGGAACATCCAGAGTGGACAGCAACACAGTACGTATCTGTTGTCAAGGTAACACATCTAATGTAAAATGTACTGTCTTTTAGATTTTGCCTAACTAATTAGTTGTATATCATTGCATGCAACACCATATAGATCAAGTCATGTGTTTTATCTGGGTATTGCACATGAGGGGGGAGACTGTTTAACTCTCAGCCCCATCTGTGCCACAAGGGGGCGCAACGACTTACAAATCAAGCAATGTGCAAAATTGTTTCCTCAAATGGAAACAGGCAGACACACCCAAACTCACACACTTACCTTGTGAGTAATTATATTTTTTATTTTTTTACAACTAGTTAGAAACATTCAAGAAATAAAGTCTGATCCATTTTGGAATATATAGGTCATTCTACTACATTAGATTTGGAGATTACTGTGAACATGAAAAACATGAAACTTAAAATGAACATTCAAATGTGCATATTGATGATGAATTCACTTCATAAATTATGAGGCATTGCTTTCCCCGACACGAAAGTAGATAAGCTGCTTTTCTAAGTAAAAAGTATTGGTATTGGTATAGGCAATACTGGCCCTGTATTTACTTGGTATCAAGTACCAAATTTTGCAGTATCGCAAACCCCTACCTGATAACTGTACACTTTCGTATCGACATCTGTACCACTCTGTGCACGATGCAGTAGCTATGATATCAAGCACACAAGCGCGCGGACATGGATTTCTGTGCAGTCATTTGTGTTTACCGTTAAACTGTGTTGCTTTCACAAGCTTTATTTGGGTTACTGCGTTGCATTTAAATAAATATTTTTTCTCCGTGATTATCAATCTAAATTAAGGCACTGACAATGTAAATTGTTCAAACTCAAACGTGAGATTTATACTGGGGCACATGAGATTTATACTGGGGCACAGGAGATTTATACTGGGCAAAAGTAGATTTATACTGGGGCACATGAGATTTATACTGGGGCACAGGAGATTTATACTGGGGCACAGGAGATTTATACTGGGGCACGTCACAGAGTAAAAAGGGTCTAACGACGCCCCTGCTAGTGAGCCAGAGTAGTCAGAGTCTGGGCTTTCCGCTCCACTTCATTACAGTATTTGTCAGGTAGACCAGCAGCCCTGTGGACAGAGGAAATATCTGTTAAACGGGTTTGAACCCATCCAAAACCATCACCAAACACACACGCAGGTCCCTCTCCTGCGCCGCCATTCTAGAACGCTCCACGATCTCATTGTTCATGTGTTTCCCTGACGCTCCACTCACTTCAGCTCCTTCAGCTTCTTGTCCTTGATCTCGTTCAGACGGAGGCGTCGCTCACGAGCCTCTTCGTCCAGGCGGTCAGCCTCCTTGAAGAACTCCCGCCGCTGGCTGACGGCCTGCTGCTCGCGCTCCCTCACCTGTTGACGGACGCCGTCAGCGTGACGCAGGACCTTCTGCCTGTGCTTGGACTCCTTCTCCTTCTCCTTCTCGATGGACTCCAGCTGAGCTCTGACAGGGGACAGTAGAAAGAGACTACTTTCTGCATTTTGCACAAAAACCTTGCTCAAGTTTGAGCCCACATTCATTTGTTTGTACAATGAGGTCGCCAAAGGAATGGACATGAACTATGCACGCGGCCCTCCACGCTCGTTACTCCAATGACTGTGGTCGTCTCAGGAGAACAACATATCTGCGTACCGTAACACCCTCTCAAACTCTGCCCTCTCCCGTCCGGCTTCGATGGACAGCAGGTGTTCTTTGTGCACAACCTGCTCCAAGCGAGCTGCTTTCAGTCGGGCCTCTTCCTCGTCCTTTTTCTTCAGCTGCACCTTCTCTTTTTTCCTCCACTCCCTCTCCATGGCCTCCTGGTTCCTCCGGGCCCGAAGCTCATCCTAACACAAAATCACCACTGAGTGTTTGCTGTTTTCACACTGGCTAGGACAGCTTCCAGAGATCATCGTGATGGAAATGGTGTCCTTGTTGTAGTTGGGCTGTGTGTAGCGTGTGTTGTTTTCAGCAGTGGGTGAAGCGCTGGATGCCCATGTGTGCTGACCTGCTCGGCCTTGTGGTCTTTGTCCCTCTCCTGCAGGGCTCTCAGCCTGGCCACCTCCTTCTCCTTCTCCTTCTGGATGCGTCTCTGCTCTGCCTCATACTCCGCCTCCCTCTGCTGTAAGGGGCCGACGTCGAACACAGGTCAGTCACAGTTCATGACCCCCTGGAGTCCCACGACACGAAGAGCAGAAATGTGAAGGAAAAAACACGACAATCTGTAACTAGAAAAGGAGATTGAAGTGGCTTTCAGACCATTTTTTTGCGGGTGTACTCCATGGCTCTCAAGTCTGCCAGTTGCTCCTCCTCTTTCTTGCGTTCCTTAGTCAGCAGGTTCTCCTCGTTGATTTGCATGATCTCCACCTGCAACTTCATCTGCTGCTCCTTCTTCTTTCCTAGAGCCTGGAGACCA
Source organism: Thaleichthys pacificus (assembly GCA_023658055.1). NCBI lineage: Eukaryota > Metazoa > Chordata > Actinopteri > Osmeriformes > Osmeridae > Thaleichthys > Thaleichthys pacificus. Next base: position 9,117 of record JAMDYH010000218.1, on the reverse strand, counting down.
CAACCATGGACCACGTCAGTCAGCCAGTCAACATACACACACACACACACACATTACATTTACATGTAGTCATTTAGACACACACACTGTTCACACCCAATACCTCAAGTTCCTCTATTTGCATCCTCTCTAGGTTCTCCAGCATCTGTTGGCCCTCCTGTTCCCTCATCTCGTCAAGCAGCATCTTTTCCTCCAGACGCTCCTCAATCTGATTTACAATCAGCTGTTTCCCCCTGGTCCACACACCCACACACACACACAATAATCAAATAGTTTGAGTGTTGGTGTCATGTCCTGCACCATCAGCTTTACGTGAGACAGTGTGTGTGTGAATGTCTCAACGGCAGGACCCTTACCGGATCATCTGTTGCTTTCGGATGTGGTCGATCTGCTCCTGGGCCTCCACGGCCCGCCTGCGGTCCAGCTCCATCATGGCATCCAGACGCCTCTCTTCCTCCTGCAGCTCCCCCAGAATCTGCTTCCTCTCCAGGATCTGGGCATCCCGTACCGCGTGGCACTGGGCGCCCAGAATCAACTGAGGACCAAGGAGGAAGAGGTATGGGTGTGTGGGGGACGAGAAACAGTCCCCTGGTGACATGAGGTGATTGAGGCTTTGCTTACCTCGTTGAGCTTCTTGACCTCGTCCTCCTGCTCCATCCTCATGGCGTTGGCTCTCTCCAGCAGGTACTGGGCCCTATCCCGTGCCTCTGCCTCTAACTCAGTCAGGCCCTGGTTCTTCTGACGGGACAGGTCCGCCTGGCGGATAAGGGCCTTCCTCTCTTCCGCGGCATCCTACATGGGAAAATGGAGAACTAGTAGCCACTTTTTGGAACCTCTCTGTATTATAGTTGTGTCTTGTTTGATATGATGTCTTGAAAGTAGGAAGTTGTGTTGCTTCTTTCTTACCAGAGCTGCCTCCCTCTCCTTTCGATAGTCTTCCATCATGGCCTCCCTCTCCTCCTTTGTCGGTACCCGACATGCAGAGGCAATCCGCTCAATCTCAGTGGGTGGAAGTATTATGGACAGTCCAGAGGGATCTTCACTAGGAATTCTGGTCAAATTCCATGGTAATTGTTTTAAAATGTTTACTTTAGGTGGGACTCTCGTATATGTTTATGAGTGTAATCTTGGTTTATTGGGTAGGATGGCATTTTATTCATGAGCAATAATCATAAAGCATGTCCCTTAATGACTTTTGCTTCAGTTATTCAGTTTTCAGTTCAGTTGTGTGTATTTTACAGATTGGAGATACTTACTTTAGGTCACGAATGAGGTCTTTGGTGATAATGCGGATTGTGTTGGCTTTTGGGGACTTCTGGCTCTGCCTCTGAGCAGAATGAGACTGACCCGGCATGTGTTCTGACCGACTCCTGTCAGCGTCCTTGACATATCAGAGGAAAAGTTGCTATAAATGCTGTTTCTCTGACACACACACAAACAATTGAGGCTTTAAAATAAAGGACTACGATTGTAGCCTACCTTTTTAGGGGTTCCAAAGAGACTTTCGTCCACATGAGAAGTAAGGGCACGGGTACGGTAGCGACGTGTCTGGGAGCTGCCAGAGAGTCGAGCCGATGGGGACCCCACACTTTGTGGCTGCGATGAATACAATGTTTTAAAAGGGTACAGTTTGTAGTCTGGGTTCAAAGTTATTGGTATCTTGATATAGCTAATGTTCTTCAACTTACCATGATCCCAAGATCCCAAGACCAAAATGAATTGCTAAGACGACGACGAGGTAGTAAAAATTATAATACGATAATTATCAAGGGTTTCCAAGCTTATAATGTGCCAGTTTTGTTTATCTTTGACAAGCAATAAATGAATGCTTCGATCGTCTCCTATGTGGTGTTTTGTTATTGTGTCTCCATGGAAACTTCATTGCATTCCTAATGGCGGGTGAAATGGATGAAATTCATAAATACGTGAAATTGAGCAAGATACTTTGTTGCAAGCTACTGTAATTGCAACAAATAGATTAGCTGGAGATGCACAATCACATTATGATTATTAGGACATTGGTTCTGGTTCTGGTCTGGGACAACCATCTTTACACAAGCCACTTGATGGCGCTATTTACCAATTTACACACAGACTGAATGCAACCCTGAAGAAACACGCTTAACTCGCACGTGCCAAGCGTGCTTGCAGCGTACGGAGCCTGCCGTTTTTTTCAGTAACCTAGTTATGTACACACAGCGAGTGTTCTTGTTTTAAATCACTTTATAGATTTGTCCCCGTAAGCCCATTTGTTATTATAATGGATATAGTGAGCGGGCGTACTTTGAACACTATCTGTGACGCCCATTACTCAACCATGGTTATTCAACCATAAGTAACCCATGACAATTAGGGAGACTGCGTATTGGGCCATTTTTTATATTAAGAACCACTACGTCAAGAAAAATATAATTAGTTTCTAACATATATTTATTTATTATGTGCATTGCTAGAAATCCTAAGAAGCAATGTAAAAAATGCTTGACAGAAAAGTGCTCTTAGGTTGGTGCAGGCAAAGTTTACACTGGGTTGGGGATAGGCTACATTGAGCGTAGGAACAGGTTTAGATGACAAGGGAAAAGTGTACTGTATAAAATATAGCAAATATATTTTTAAAGACTTTAACCATAACTAGACAGGATGAATACACAGATGTACAAACCATAAACGACCTTGTATGTTTCCTTTCACTTCACACCATTTACAATACACATTCATGATATATTTTAGGCTATTACATTTAGTCATTTTATTCTATTATACCATGATTAGACAAAACAGATCACACAACCATCAAAACATTTTAAAATAATATTTATATGACTTAAAATGATCAAGGGTGATCATCTGTGTGTTTTTTGTAGTCTAAAGACAGCAAGAAGGCTTCAGTGTTCACTCACCACCGCAGCTGAGAGAAGAGCCTACCTTGGGGTCTGATGTCACTATTGGACTCCCCAATTAATCATTAACTGACTCAGAGTAAAAGAACACCAACAATAACATCCTGCAGCTAAATGGACAGACAGGACTACAAAGACAGCGAGAAAAATAAGACCAGCAAGTCTTTATTTTTAAATTCTTAACAAGCAGATGTTATTCTAACACCAGGTCTGCCCAGTTCCTTTATTTACATTTTGTGCCTGCTCTGTACTGGATGAGCCTAAGGAAAGTAGCCTAAGAGTGTGGAAGTTGACCATTAACCCCACTATTGATTACAGCAAGTCTCTTCTCATTTAAGCAGCCCTGGTCTGCACACTGGATCCTGAAACAAAGTTCACAGTTGAGTAGAACACAGTTGGTACCTCAGACGGCAGGATAACACGTGTTCTTTTCCTCTATTCAGTGGTGTCTTCATTTTCTCATAGCCTTTGCTACTGGACTACATCAGCCATGTCGACTGCAGGGTATGGATACTACCGGACCACAATTTTCCTGGCCATGTTTGTGGGCTACACGCTGTACTACTTCAACAGGAAGACCTTCTCATTCGTCATGCCCTCACTAATGGAAGAGATCAAGCTGGATAAAGACGACCTGGGTATGCAAAGCCTTCTACGTTTGTCTCGCACATCGGTTGTCTTCAAGTGTCAGCTATAATGTCCTCAAATGTATCTGCATGAAGTCAGGCAACCAAACCGAGAACAGCTATCTCTTCAAAATGATTTAGTAACCTCATCCCAAACAAGTTACATTCTATGTGTCATTGAGACGAGTGCTCTTATTTGTAGTTCTCAAAAACCCATGTTCAGTGTGTGACCTGTGCGTCCTCTGTAATGTGCTCTGCCCCCTGCAGGCATGATCTCCAGCAGCCAGTCTCTGGCCTACGCTATCAGCAAGTTCATTAGCGGCGTGTTGTCGGATCAGATAAGTGCTCGCTGGCTCTTTTCAATTGGCCTGTTCATGGTGGGCGGCATCAACGTGATCTTCTCCTGGTCCTCCACTGTGGCTGTCTTTTCTGTCCTCTGGTTCTTCAATGGCCTGGGTCAGGGACTAGGATGGCCTCCATGTGGCCGTGTGCTGCGCAAGGTAGGGGCCCGGGCACCAGCTATGAGCGGCATGGTCCTCAGCCAATTAGTTAGTTGTCAAGTTGTGTGATACAGAGATTTAGCAGTAACGTCATAGCCAATTGGTTAAGACACATGCATTGCTGGAGCTAGACTAGTGAACTTCTTGTTACAGTGGATGACATTAGGCAATGCTTGGTGACTGGCACCCACCACTGTACAAAATGTCAAGCAAGATCGCCCATGTAGCTCTTTATCCCTGTGTCCATTCAACTCCTGCCATCATGCCAAGCCTTGGGGTCACATCCCCTCAAGTCTGTCAATCCGATGTGTGTCATGTCCCCTGGTTCCTCTAGTGGTTTGAGCCTTCTCAGTTCGGAACATGGTGGGCTGTGCTTTCCTGCAGCATGAACCTGGCTGGGAGTCTGGGACCCATAATTGCCACGGTGATGGCCCAGAGCTACAGTTGGAGGACTATCCTGTCAATCTCAGGCCTGTCCTGTGTGGCATTCTCCTTTGTGTGTCTATTGGTCATCAGGAATGAACCCAAGGATGTAGGCCTGGCCAACATTGAAGTGGCAGGGGCCAAGAAGGGGAATACAGGTGAGGACAGTTTTGATCAGTTTGGTCGTTAAGACATGATGCATGCTTGCACTTGTGAACATAAGTCAGCCGAATTATTTTTATACATGCCCATTTTTACTGTTGCTTTGCATTACTTGCATGTATGTTTGGGATTGCATGTGCTTTTACACATAAGGTCAGTGACACTGAGCCATTGCACTCTGTACCTAAATTTCCCCTCTCACATGCAACTGACGTGAGCTACATCTAGATTATGTACAGTCCACGTGCTATCAGCAAGTGTGACTGAGTAACTGAATAGTGAGAGCCACAACCCTCAACATTTCCCTCCTTCTTCCCAGGCACCTCCAGTGATGAGAGTACCCTGAAAGAGTTCCTCCTGTCCCCCTACCTGTGGCTGCTGTCCCTGGGATACCTTGTGGTGTTCGGGGTGAAGACAGCCTGCACTGACTGGGGACAGTTGTTCCTCATCCAGGACAAGGGACAATCTACACTCATGGGTGAGGAAGGATTAAATGCTGTTCACTGCCTCAGTCTCATCTGAAATGTGCCTCTAGCCGAATGTCCTGTATGTTAAGTGGTGTGGTTAAGGATATACAAGGTACACTGTGAGCTTACAGTACCCACTTCGTTTTTCTTTTTGAAAATATAATCACCACCGTCAAAACTGCTCAATACATGGAGATGGAAATGAACTGTACTTTAGTCTCCCCTTGTACAATAGTTCTACTGCTCCGAGTTCCGACTGAGTGGTGTTGACATCGGATCACAGCTCATTGTGTTTCCTACAGGCAGTTCTTACATGAGCGCTCTGGAGTTGGGAGGACTGCTGGGAAGTCTAGCAGCAGGGTACTTCACTGACAAGGCCGTGGCACAAGTGAGTTGACATGCATCTATGAACTTTTGGGTGTTTGTGAGTTTTAAATGTCATCTGTCAAACAGAAAGAAGAACTTTGTTTTCTGTTTCATTCTATGATGCATTGCTTACTAAGGTGCTTTACATTGTAGACCTTTCTTTTGTTTAAATGGACAGTTCACCCTAAAATTAAAATTAAACTTTTTTATCCTCTTCCCTGTAGTGCTATTCATCCAGATTGTTTTGGTGTGAGTTGCCGAGTTTTAGAAAAATCGGCTGTAGCGATGTCTGCCTTCTCCTGAATATAATGGAACTGGATTGAGCAAGTCTTGTGGTGCTCAAAGTCTTATGGCGCTTAAGGCTCTTTCCATGAAGGCATTGTGTTTCTTTGTACAGCAAGGCAAGCGAATCTATGGCAACCCCCGCCACTCTATGTTGATCGCAATGATGGCAGGGATGTGCGCTTCCATGTACCTTTTCCGCTTCACCGTCACACCAGAGAGTCCAAAGGTAAAGAAAATAAGAAATACAGAACATTTGTTCATGTCGGCAGTTAGCATCACTGAATACAGAGGCACTTCAATGTCCCTTCCTCTGAAGGTAGTCTAAGGACCAATGCTTTCTGTTGGTGTCTTAACAACTTTCTTTTTTTACCTGTTACCAGGTGTGGATCCTAGTCTTGGGGGCTATTTTTGGCTTCTCATCTTATGGGCCAATTGCACTTTTTGGGGTCATAGCCAATGAGAGTGCTCCTTCCAACTACTGTGGGACATCACATGCTATAGTTGCCCTGATGGCAAACAGTAAGCTAATCTATTTGACAAGCTGTTTAGGAACATGGTTTCGTCTTTGATGAGATCCAGACTGAGTAACACATTGGTTTTGTTTTCAGTTGGTGGATTCCTCTCTGGGTTTCCGTTCAGCACCATCGCCAAGCACCATGGCTGGGAAATGGCCTTCTGGGTGGCAGAGATCAGCTGTGTCATCACCACAGTGGGGTTCTTCCTGATGCGTAACATTAGAACCAAGATGGGTCACATCCCCAAGAAGGATGACTGATCACCAAGCTTCCTCCGGCGGGGTTGAAAAACTAGAGATAAGGATGTACTGTACACAAATCATTGGCCAGTGTTTGTCTATGTTGTCTTTAGCAGTTTTCATTATAAACTCCCTTCTCCCAATTGTTTTTTATTTGTAAGTGACAACATCCAAGTGAGTGGGAGATTGGGCACTGTTTCCTACTTCATTATTAATCATGTTCTACAGTATGAGGGAAATAGTTGGCAGTATGTTATATACGTTAGATGAGGTAGATTAGGCTATTTATTACTGTAACTGTATACTAACTTAGTGGAGGATGCCCATTATAAAGTATTATTGTTGATGCAATGAAGTACATATATTTTTTTCTCAAAATGGCTCTGCAGACATATCCCTCCTGTTTTAGAATGGATCAAATAAATAAATATATATTCTTGTTTACTCGGCTTACTTTATCCATTTTTATCAAACAAAGTTGAGAGCAAAGGAGCGGTATGCAACTTTCACAGCCAACATGATACAATTGTGTTTATTAGTTATTTAGTATGTACAAAGGCAAACATTTAAATATGTACAAGTATGCCAGGATCACTCACGGTATGCACCTCTACAATATCGCAGATTTTCATTACAAACAATTCAGTTCAACTCAGACTGCTTGAAATTCATGATCCTGTTCCAAAGTTACCAGCCTTTTCTGCAACCTCCAAAGCGCTCTTCAAGTTCTGATCAAACAGTTCACACCTGGGAACACACAAACAGAAGTACATTGTTTTAGTAAATTACATCAGTGCACTGGCATTTCATCTGAAGGGTGTCCAGTTAACAGGGTGGTTGTTTACCTGATCGGCATCTCCAGAGAATAGAATGGGTTCTTAAGGGCAAAGTCTGAATAGATCTCATAAATCTTCCGCAGAAGTGCATCAATGCCAGACTGTCGGGGGTCTGCAAGCACTATGAACTTTATACCTAAAAGCAAAAAGATTTGAAGTGTTCATATGTCACTTGTGTTCATATGTTCAGTGTTCATATGTCACAGCACAGTTTTAAATAACTATTATACCTGTAAGTGTCTGAAAGCAGTGGAGTTTAAATACGTCGGTTTCCAGCATCTCAATCCCAGAACTACCGACTTCAGGAGACAGCTGTGATCCGATCGCAAACAACCTAGTAGGGGACAGAGCAGCACAGCATACAGATTTCTCAACAACAGTGGCGAAGTTATGCTTACTAATCAATAGTAGTAGGCTAGTCGACCTAATATATTGTTCTCATCGAACAACACTTACGAATGAAACATTGAAGCCAGCATCAGTTTTTCATTCGAACTCAAACGGGCTCTTCCAAATCGAATGGACACTGGATAATTTGCTGAGTCTTTCAAATATTCGATTATCTCCTTGCCTTCCGACGTAAACTTGCCATTGACGTCCACTCCATTGATAGATAGCACTGCATGACCCACTGAACGAGTACAATGCAATGTTAACATAATATAATTAAGGGTGATTTACACAATTACGGCATAATCTGAAGGAAGGAAAGAAAATAAGTCAGTTAATGCTAGCATACCTCTGATACCATCACGTTGGCCGAATGATACTATAACTTTCTCGTCGTGGATCTTCAGCACCAAATCTAAAGGATAACTAAATGTTTTTTCTGCCTCTGCTCTCGGTACATAGTTGTCATATTGGTAAATTAGTCCTCCTGCCTTATTGACAACATACACACTGAATATCGCCATTTTCACCTTGTTCCGCACAGCTGACACAAGTATCACGTGACATGACTGAGAAAGCGCAATGAAGTCAAGGGCTCTGATGAGGTTTAATTTTATGTAAATTATATTCGTTTATATTTTTTGTCCGGTATCCATGCAATTTATGCATATGTTATGGTAAGACTGCTATTACGGTTCAGTATTTTGTAAAATATAAGCGATAAGCAACCCAATCAAAATTGAACTCAATATCCCATGGACAATCAGTCGCACTTCCGGATGCACGGGTTCGCTAAGGGGCTAGTGCACGGGTTTAACTTCCTTTCACTCCGACATCTTGACGAGGAGATACCATGGTGAGATTTTTAGGATGGGTTTTCATTAATTTCAAGAGTAAATGCGGCTCTGCTGAGAACACTACACATACCGGGATGACGGGAATGTCAGCCCAGATACGTTATGTTTCTCAGTAACCACTTGAAGACAGTACCAGTGGGAATAGTCCACTGCTAAATTGAACAGCGCTAGCTTGCTGGTAACCCATGCTTGCATGGTGTCATGGCTTATTTCATAATTGGAAAGAGCCGAGCGTTTTAACAACCATTCATATAACTACAACACTGGCCACAGTGTCTATTCAGTTTTACTAAGCAAAACGCTCACGTCACTGACATAACGGGTAATGAAATGTCATAACTATTGTATCAAGCTGTCCAGGCAGCTTGGGAGCTTTCAGGATTAGCGCTAGCTAGGATAGCTAACTTCTACTGCAGTCCCTCTGGCGGCCTTTAGCTCTGCTGTAGCTGTCAACGATGGCTCTTGCAAGTGGAAACTTGCACGGGCGGCGCATTAAAATGTATTCAGATGCAATTAATTAATACGTGTGCTTCGTCACCTTTCCTTTCCTC
>JAMDYH010000210.1:0-11097 GCA_023658055.1 Thaleichthys pacificus | reverse complement strand
CTTTCTGTCTTTTCTCTTTCCTCTCTCTCTTCAGCTGTTCTTCCTTTATCTCAGTCTCTCTTTGTCTTGTATTCACTTCAGATCTCTCAGTTTCCCTCTTTCTGTCTTCGATTTGTCTAGCCAGCCTCAATTTCTTGCTCCATCTTTTTCAGTTCCTTTTCCTCCTCTTCTCTCTTCTGTTTGAGCTTCATCTCTGTCTCTCTCTCTTTTTCAAGTTCCCTCTGAAGTGCCTCTTTTTCTCTTGCCTCCTCTCTTGTTTTATCCATCTCTTTTTGTCTCTTTTCTTCTAGTCTCTCTTTTCCTTGTTGACTTTCAATCTCTCTTTGTCTTGACATCTCTTTAAGTCTTTCAATTTCCTTCTTAAGATCCTCTTTTTGTTTGGCCTCCTGTCTCTCCTTTTCCAGTTCTTTCCGTCTCTCTTCTTCCTCTAGTCTGTCCTTTTCTTGTTGACTTTCGATCTCTCTTTGTCTCGCATTCTGTTTAAGTCTTTCAACTTCTTTTTGCAGGTCCTCTCTTTGTCTTGCCTCCTCCTTTGCTCTCTCCCTTTCTTTCTGTCTTATCTCTTTCCTCTCTCTCTTCAGCAGTTCTTCCTTTATCTCAGTCTCTCTTTGTCTTGTATTCGCTTCAGAGCTCTCAATTTTCCTCTGTCTGTCTTCTTTGTATTCAGCCGCCTCCATTTCTTGCTCCATATTTTTCTGTTCCTTTTCCTCCTCTTCTCTCTTCTGTTTGTGCTTCATCTCTGCCTCTCTCTCTTTTTCAAGTTCCCTCTTCAGGACTTCTTTTTCTCTTTCAAGTTTTTCAATATCCTTCTGAAGGTCCTCTTTTTGTCTTTTGACCCTCTCTCTTTCTATTTCGCTCTGTCCTGCCCTCTCCTTCTCTTGTCGCTCCCGTTCTTGCAGTCTTTCTGCCTCTCTCTGTCTGTCTTGCTCTTTGTGTCTTTCAACTTCCCTTTCCAGTGTTTTCTTTTCCCTAGCAGAGACCATCTCCCGTTTGGCACTGTCTATCTTTTTCTGTCTTTCAAGTTCCCTCTTGAGATCGTCTTTCTGCCCTGCGTCCGCCCTCTCCCTTCTGATTTCTTTTTGTCTTTCCTCCTCCTCCTGGCGCTCTTGTGCTTGCTGCCTCTCCTTCTCTTTCCCAAGTTGTCTTCGCATCCGCTGTTTCTCTTCCCTCCATTCCCTCTCTCTCTGCGTCTCTCGCACTCTTTGTCTTTCGAACTCTTGCTCTTTCATTCGTCTGTCCCTTTCTTCGGTCTCCGACATTTCTCTCTTTTTTCCTGCTTGGTGCTGTGACTCTGCAGTGTTTCCATCCTCAACTGGCTTTCCATCAACAATTCTTCTAGGTGTTTCTGCAAGCTGATTAAATAACACAAAACTTAGCATAGAGGAACATCAGTGTTAACTCAGTTTTGGAAGTGAATTAAATATGCATGTGCTTTTGTCAGTCCCAAAAAGATGGTCACTATACAGCTGCTACTATGCAGTAAATAAGGCGCAAACAGTAATCTTTCACATTCAAAAGGTGAACAGTCTGACACTTCTTGAAAATAATCCTTGTCACCGACTAAGGATGTTGAACATAATTTGAGGTCAGTGTGAAAGGGCTATTAGTCCCCATCCTTACAACATCCACAGCTGTGGTATAGTTTTAGTATTCTGCAACAGAGATAAACTACTACCGCCTAACTAATCCTGTTTTAACGGGTTTGTGATATAGATGACACAACTTTGTGTTTACACCCCAGATAATCTATTGTAGCAACTCTGCTAGATCACGATAAGATTAAGATACATTTTTGGGGGGTAATATCTTGGGTATGTGCTGAAAGATTAGTGAGTGACATTGCCTATGTTCTTGGTTTTTACCCGTTTGAATTTGTCAATCCTTTTCATCAGTGAAAGGTTTTTTTGTTGGAGCTCTTCGATGGAAACCTGTAGGTCCTCCACCTGGTTCTCCAGGTCCTTCACTCTTCCCTCCCTTGCCTCCGTCCGCAGCTTCTCCCTCTCCACCCAGAGATGACCCCGCCGCTCTCTCTGCCGGTCTCTCTCTCGTAGCTCCAGCAACTCTCTCTGGATGGCGTCATTTGTCATCTCACCCGGTCCAGCTAGACCAGCATTGTTGGTGGAGACTGACGGTTTGTCGAGGACAAATATCGAAGGCTTCTTTTTGGCCTGAGTGCTGAATGAGAACAATTACAAAATGTTAAATATCCTTATAGGTCAACCCACAGCCATGTCAAGCAATCCTTCCTAATAAAATGTATGCATATATTTTTTTGGTAGAGAACGTATTATTTAGTTGCCGCGTGCTAGTGCAGGAGACTTACGGGTTCATTTGAGGGCCCCTCCCTGTGGCTACAAGAGCTTTACAGGGAGATATCTCTCCATCAGAGCAGCTCTCATCAGATGAACTCTCAGAGCCACTTAGCCCCAGGGTGATCGTTCCTAAAGAGAACCTCTTTCCTCTGCAGTAAAATGCACACGTCACATCATCAGCATACCATCATATTCACATTCTGAAACGCAACAGCCCGAACAGCACATCACGGTTTAACACTGTGTTTAAACAAACTCTTTCCATACTAAAGAGCACTCAAATTTGGTCGTTCCAACCATCCTGTTTAGGGAAAACCGTCTCACCGGTTGTTAAGCATCCTCATGTCTAAAGGAAATGCTCCACAGGAGCCTGCTCCGATTGAGGAGTATCCTCCAGCACTGTGGGGAGACACACACACACATCAGAACATATCAAACTGGCCATTCTCCTTTTTTTGACATATAACCTGTACAGCTACTGTGAAGTAGGATACTAACTGGAAATCCTTGGGATGACCCAACTATAAAACCTTACATACTTTTAACTTCAACATTGAACTTGGGGCTTTCTCCAAGGACTGTTTAGATCATTAAGCCTCTCTTTACTATGGTATTTTTGTTGAGCTTAAAACCCGACTTTAACTTTGATCTGAACCCTCCAGACTTACAGGTTCTTCTCAGTCATCCTCACTAAGTGTAGAGCGATGCATCCCAAACCTGAACCAATAGCTGCTAGGCTTACAGTAGCAAGAGCTCTGTTTAGTGGTTACTTACTTTCGACTCCCCCTCTTTCCGAAGAGAGCTTTGGGAAACTCCCATGGATAGAGAGTCACCTTCTCTCTGTCAGAAGCAGAAACAAACACATCCACACAAGGTCAATAACATGATTATGGTGGCAACCACCTAGGCAACATCCTAACTAGAAAGGATTGATAAAGTCTCAAATCTGAATGAATCTAGATTGACGTCACAGAGATGTTTTGTATGCTTAAAGAACTCACATCTTCCTTGGCATGTTTGTTAAGCCATTCCTCCTCTGTAAAGAAATGATACACTTATCAAAGGAAAGCCAATACAAAATGAATGTTGTTCAGACAACAATAATAACACTGGAAGCTTTAAGATGCAGGCAGTAGTTCCACTTTGTGGAACAAAGTTGCAGTTATCAGCTTGCTGAACCTGTTAGCTAAATGAGCATGAAGAACTTTAATTTAACATTAATTTGTCAATAAATTATAAGCAACATTATTGTTACTAATCTTGCTACACATTTTTCCCCAATCAGATGAACTTGTACTACTAATTTAGTCTGCATCCAAAGTCATTGGCAATGACTTTGAACAGTTAGTACAATAGTTAGTGTATTTATTTAGTATTATTTTAATACATTAGGCTTGTTTTGTGTATGTGTGTTTTCTGTTGGTAGCACATACATGGAAGCCAGTTTCTGTAGAACTGAACGGATAACGAATAACAGAACAAACATACAGAAACCATCCCACTTGTACTACTTAATGTCTTATCCTTACCTCAATACTTTCACCTTCCTGGTAATTGTCACAATTTTAACAAGACAATTTTCTCAAAATGCCTAAACTGTATGCACTTGATTCTGGTCGAAATAACAGTAGAATGCAGTGTTTGCAAAGTAATGTTCCAAAAGTTTTGAGGTTCATGACATCACAGCCTTCTATGACGATTCTGATCAGTACGTCCGCCTGAATCAAACCAATCTGTAAACTCATTTATTTTCTGGTCTGAATTTGCCAGTATAATCATTACAGAATGTGGACTTTTACAATGCGTTGCCATTGGTTAGAAACGGTAGAACATAAACTATTTCCATTTGGCTAGTAATTTGGTTTGGTCGACACTTCCATAAAAAATCCCCAAATAGGCCTACATTGGCTTATGTTTCTGCCGTTTGACACCTCAAGTCACGTTGTAAATATTACGCCACTGGCAAACAATTGTACAATCTGTTGGATAGTTTTCACGCAGGGCTAAAATTAAAATATTAAAGTGTTTTCTGTCGGTAGCAAATATGGAAGTCAGTTTCTTCTCATAACAAATAACGGAACAAACATGAAACCATCCCACTTGTACTAACGTTAGGCAACTTAGTCTTATCCTTACCTCAATACTTTCATCTTCCTGGTAATTATCACAATTTCAACAAAACCATTTTCTCAAAAATAAGCCTAACTGTATGCACTTGATTCTGGTCGAAATAACAGTAGAATGCAGTGTTGGCACAATGTTCGAAAAGTTTAGAGCTTCATGACATTACAGCCTTCTATGACGATTCTGATCAGCTACGTCGCCTGGGAAACAAACCAATCTGCGAGCTCTTGTTTCATAATATAGGCTATATAAATAATTATATATATATAATTTTTTTCCTGCTCTGAATTAGCCTGGATAATCATTACAGAATGTGAACTTTTTTTGCCTCTGGCAAACAATCGTACCAACACCGGCCCAAGCCTTTATGGGGCCTTATGCAGAATTTATTTGTGGGCCCCTCGGCGTCGCCAATTGTTATATTTTTTTCTTAATTACTGTATGTCTTCAAATAAACTTCAATTTATTACACATTGTTCATTTTTGGTGCGCCGTTTATTCGAGGGCGGCGTTTATTTGAGGGCGACGTTTAATCGAAGAAATACCGTATTCTAGGCTAGCTGTGTGAGCATGTTAACGTGTTAGTTCGCTACATTAAATGTTCTTAGACAGTTTGAACAGTACCGTCTTCTAAATCACCGATTAAGCAACGAGCAAATGTCAATGTTAGTTAGACTACCTAGCTCTATATCATCTGCTTTTTATTAAGGCTGTTTTGCAAGGAATGCAAGAACAGCTAGATAGCGAAAACAGACTACCTATCTGTAAAGTAGTTTAGCTTACTAACGCAAGAGCACCTGCTTCTCCAGTTCTTTCAATAGATATTCTAGACGTTAGCAATAGGCTAGACTGCTATTCGTTTTCTGGCTATTTTTTCGTAAGCTTCCCTTCTAATGCCGACGAACAGCTAGTCTCTAGCTAGCTAGAGTAATTTGCTAAGTAAGGTATGTTGATGTGATATTTGAAACGTATTTAGCTAACAGTGGACCCCTAGTGCAACACAAGAGAATGTTCATTAAAATGACATGCTGCTACTAGGTATTTCAGGACATGCTACTCCTACCGTATTTCTGGGGCGACGTTTATTACAAAATGTTCATTTTTGGTGCGGCGTTTAAACGAGAGCAGCGTTTAATTGAAGAAACACGGTACATTAAACTGTAATTTCATGTGCTCTTGGGGGCCCTAAGCAGCCGCTTAGTTCGCTTATGCCTTGGGCCGGTGTTGGACCGAATTCTCACTCCCTCGCAGAATCCCACTCCCCTACGCGTGAACGCGCACTGCCTTCCTAGCGTATTGCTAGTTGTAGTTTGACGAACCGAGGCGATTTTTACAAGCCTAGGTTCCCTCGTCTTAGTCTTTGAGGAAACTGTCAGTAGACTATTTAATTCATGTTTCATCAAAATATAAGTTATGTTGTGCTGCACTTGAGAGCCTATACGATTTGTATGTCGTGCTGTAAAGTCCGAATGATTGTCTCAAGAAAATAGACGTACTTTGGAGCTGCACTTGAAAAACGATGTTGATGTTGTGCTACACTGTCCTATTATCGAAATGAGGGTAATATGTGAATTATGTTGTAGTTGCGACTGCTGTTATGTCACTGTCTGGTAAAAGCGAGAATCCTTCTGTGTATTCATTTGTACGAATCACTTTTAGTAGAACTATTCACTTCTGATTCTTTATTACGTTGTACTTGCTGTTATAGGTATACTTACTAAATGCACTATATGCCAATTAATTGGCATATAATCGTCTGGTAAATGAGTATAGCTACATTATTTTACAAATGTA
This sequence comes from Thaleichthys pacificus, assembly GCA_023658055.1. Lineage (NCBI taxonomy): Eukaryota > Metazoa > Chordata > Actinopteri > Osmeriformes > Osmeridae > Thaleichthys > Thaleichthys pacificus. The sequence continues at coordinate 4,867 of JAMDYH010000210.1, read as the reverse complement.
GGCTATATAAAAAGACCCCTGCTCACAGGTCCCTCCTACCAGAATTCAACTTCTATTTCCCTCTCAGTAAACTACTTGCCACACAACTGTTTTGTGTTTACAATCATATCCATTTTATAGATCCTGCTTCCCACAGCCTAGATTGTGTCTTCTAACTTGCAATGTACAGTGCTTGGTTTTAGTACCTGATAAGCCTTCCCTTTGTGAATGGCTAGTGAAAAACATCTAATAAATGATGACATTTTGATTGGTTCCATCACATTTATTTTAAACAAAAAACTATAATGATATATTTAACAAAAGGTAGAAAAAAAGAAAGAAAGTGATCATTTAAATAAGAGTTTTAACAAGTTTGAGGCTTGATCATGAAAACAGGTCAGGGATGTTTACGGCAGGCAGCACAGACATATTCCTCTCAGTTGGATTTTAGTACAACAGTGATGGAACCTTCTGAGGCAGCTGTCACAGCCAACCTGAGATTTTGGATAAACATTAAGATTAATTTGTGGAATGATAATGAATGATCAAACATTAGGAATGGCAAAAACTGTCACTGTCACCTATAATAACATTACCACTTATACAAAGAAATACCAATGCTTCATTATAAATGTGTCTAGTAGTGAAAAAAGTATTGTATTCAATACCAGTTGACAAGCTATTACCCAGTTAGTGTCGCCATCCAGATTGTCCACATCCCCGCATAGTTGGGGTGTGTCAGATTTTATAGCCCCAAGATATGGGGGGGGGGGAGGATTTCGGCAGGTATGAAAAACAGTGTTGCCAAAATCCTACTCCCCTTCTAACTTTTACATTTATGCAACTAGTATCAAAAGCTTTTTATGGCACACTCTACAGGGCATGAGGAGCCACCAAAATAATTTTGGGGTGTGTCAAATTTTATAATCCCAAAATATGAGGGGGGGAGGATTTCGGCAGGTATAAAAAACATTGTTGCCAAAATCCTACTCCCCTTCTAACTTTTACATTTATGCAACTAGTATCAAAAGCTTTTTATGGCACACTCTACAGGGCATGAGGAGCCACCAAAATAATTTGGGGGGATGTCAGATCTTATAGTCCCAAAATATGGGGGGGGGGAGGATTTCGGCAGGTATGATGAACAGTGTTGCCAAAATCCTACTCCCCCAGTAAGGTAAAAAGAAATACTGAATTGCTGCCTCATTAAATAGTTGATTCAAGTAGCAGTTGGTTTTTAGGATTGTTAAATTGGTGAGGTAGCGTGCAAGATAAAGAGAACTCATACACATTAGCCTACTGCAATGCATACAAGCACAACAGAGTTCCTCCAAAACTTCCTACGGCAGCTGAAGAAATTCAACCTGCCAAAGACAATGATGGTGCACTTCTACACAGCCATCATTGAGTCCATCCTCACCTCTTCCATCACCATTTGGTACGCTGCTGCCACTGCCAAGGACAAGAGCAGACTGCAGCGTATCATCCGCACTGCTGAGAAGGTGATCGGCTGCAATCTGCCTACCCTCGAGGACCTGCACACCTCGAGGACCCTGAGGCGTGCGAGGAAGATTGTGGCCGACCCCTCCCACCCTGGTCACTCCCTGTTCCAGCTACTCCCCTCTGGCAGAAGGCTGCGGTCCATCAGGACCAAAACCTCACGCCATAAGAACAGTTTCTTTCCATCTGCTACTGGCCTCTTCAACAAGGCCAAGGACTCCCATTGACATTCATTCACTTATTTAACTATTATAAGTCCATCTAATGGCAATTCAGTATGCATAAGCCACCTTATCTCAGTATCCGATTGCACTATGTTGACCACTCACGCTGCTCATTCTATTCTTATTTTTATATTTATTTATTTATATTTAAATTGTTGTATTCTTAGATTGTTTAGTTCTTAGAAACACCTCCCTGCCACAGTAAATTCCGTGTTTGTGTAACATACATGGCGAATAAACCGAATTCTGATTCTGACAAGGTGAAAATAATGGGGCATTTAGTTGTATCAAACATAGATGAACACAGCTCTATTTGAACATTTCAGGGAATTCAGTTTTATTATACTGTTTCTAAAATGCATTGTGAAATGCATTGTAGTGCAAATGCGACATTTCACAACTGATTACGTAGGATAATGTCTGCGGATTGAAAAACATCTGATTGCTGTTCTGCTACAGGGCAAACCGTTAACTCCTTAATGGAGAAAGTGTCACAAACAGAGTTACAAAATTAAACTGAGTTGTGGGTTTTATAAGAAGCCTATTATCAATCTGCAGATTAGAGACAATGTTTAAATAACACAACAACTTAAAATGAAGTCTCTGAGGATAGGACGGTGTTGATAGTGAATAGAGAAAACAAATATTACATGATTTACAGTCAAATAGGGTTTGTCAGGAATCAGAGAGCAATCCTCTTTACAGAATCTCTCAAGATACGCCAGGGTCCTACTCTCTTGTGCACTCATCTTCAGCTCAGCCTACAGGTTTGCAATAGGGTTAAATAAATATTGCCTTTGTGTCACCTTATGTATATAGGCTACAATATTTTACTGCTGGTAAATTCCTAAATATTACTGTGTATTTGGATTTTTTTTTAACACATCGTTCACTTATATTTGCCAATGTGTTGCCAGTAATTCTGGAGTTGGCTGTATGAACAGGTGATAAGCAAATGGCTATTGTGATCAGCATAACCACATAGTAAATGTATTTTCTTCCACCCCCTATATCCCTGAAATGTTCAAATAGAGCTGTGTTCATCTATGTTTGATACAACTAAATGCCCCATTATTTTCACCTTGTATGCATTGCAGTAGGCTAATGTGTATGAGTTCTCTTTATCTCGCACGCTACCTCACCAATTTAACAATCCTAAAAACCAACTGCTACTTGAATCAACTATTTAATGAGGCAGCAATTCAGTATTTCTTTTTACCTTACTGGGGGGGAGTAGGATTTTGGCAACACTGTTCATCATACCTGCCGAAATCCTCCCCCCCCCCCATATTTTGGGACTATAAGATCTGACATCCCCCCAAATTATTTTGGTGGCTCCTCATGCCCTGTAGAGTGTGCCATAAAAAGCTTTTGATACTAGTTGCATAAATGTAAAAGTTAGAAGGGGAGTAGGATTTTGGCAACAATGTTTTTTATACCTGCCGAAATCCTCCCCCCCTCATATTTTGGGATTATAAAATTTGACACACCCCAAAATTATTTTGGTGGCTCCTCATGCCCTGTAGAGTGTGCCATAAAAAGCTTTTGATACTAGTTGCATAAATGTAAAAGTTAGAAGGGGAGTAGGATTTTGGCAACACTGTTTTTCATACCTGCCGAAATCCTCCCCCCCCCCATATCTTGGGGCTATAAAATCTGACACACCCCAACTATGCGGGGATGTGGACAATCTGGATGGCGACACTAACTGGGTAATAGCTTGTCAACTGGTATTGAATACAATACTTTTTTCACTACTAGACACATTTATAATGAAGCATTGGTATTTCTTTGTATAAGTGGTAATGTTATTATAGGTGACAGTGACAGTTTTTGCCATTCCTAATGTTTGATCATTCATTATCATTCCACAAATTAATCTTAATGTTTATCCAAAATCTCAGGTTGGCTGTGACAGCTGCCTCAGAAGGTTCCATCACTGTTGTACTAAAATCCAACTGAGAGGAATATGTCTGTGCTGCCTGCCGTAAACATCCCTGACCTGTTTTCATGATCAAGCCTCAAACTTGTTAAAACTCTTATTTAAATGATCACTTTCTTTCTTTTTTTCTACCTTTTGTTAAATATATCATTATAGTTTTTTGTTTAAAATAAATGTGATGGAACCAATCAAAATGTCATCATTTATTAGATGTTTTTCACTAGCCATTCACAAAGGGAAGGCTTATCAGGTACTAAAACCAAGCACTGTACATTGCAAGTTAGAAGACACAATCTAGGCTGTGGGAAGCAGGATCTATAAAATGGATATGATTGTAAACACAAAACAGTTGTGTGGCAAGTAGTTTACTGAGAGGGAAATAGAAGTTGAATTCTGGTAGGAGGGACCTGTGAGCAGGGGTCCTTTTTATATAGCCTACATTTGTAAAATAATGTAGCTATACTCATTTACCAGACGATTATATGCCAATTAATTGGCATATAGTGCATTTAGTAAGTATACCTATAACAGCAAGTACAACGTAATAAAGAATCAGAAGTGAATAGTTCTACTAAAAGTGATTCGTACAAATGAATACACAGAAGGATTCTCGCTTTTACCAGACAGTGACATAACAGCAGTCGCAACTACAACATAATTCACATATTACCCTCATTTCGATAATAGGACAGTGTAGCACAACATCAACATCGTTTTTCAAGTGCAGCTCCAAAGTACGTCTATTTTCTTGAGACAATCATTCGGACTTTACAGCACGACATACAAATCGTATAGGCTCTCAAGTGCAGCACAACATAACTTATATTTTGATGAAACATGAATTAAATAGTCTACTGACAGTTTCCTCAAAGACTAAGACGAGGGAACCTAGGCTTGTAAAAATCGCCTCGGTTCGTCAAACTACAACTAGGAAGGCAGTGCGCGTTCACGCGTAGGGGAGTGGGATTCTGCGGGGGAGTGAGAATTCGGTCCAACACCGGCCCTGCTTAGATTACATCTATGATAAACTAAAAGAAAAATGATAATAACAAATTATAAACCTCCTAAATATACAAAATAGTATACAATATATTAGACCTCTAATACAGATAATGACCTATACTCACCTTAGACCTATACTAACCTAAGACAAATGGGGTACAGTTAGTGCAATATTGCTGATTTGCTGATTGCTGAACCAGTAGCTGAAAGTGACAGTGTG
>JAMDYH010000209.1:5000-10332 GCA_023658055.1 Thaleichthys pacificus | reverse complement strand
CCCCGCGACCGGCTCTCTGCGGCCTGCCCGCTCCCCCCCCTCTCCTCGCTCTTTACCCCGCGCCCGATATCATCTCCTCTCCCTCCCCCGCCGCTCCCTCTCCGTCTTCCTGTGGTGGCATAGCAAAGAACAGTGCTCGTCTTTCAGCTCTCCCTCCATCTCTCCACCTCTGTCTCTCTCCCTCCATCTCTCGTCTATCTCTCCCTTCCTCTTAACTCTCCATACCGTCCATCTCCATCTCTTTCTTTATATTTTCATGTTAGAGCTGTGTGTGTGTTGGGGCTGGTGGGGGGTGCAGCTGCAAAGGGTGTCTTGGAACTGACATGTGCCATATTGCTGCAAATTTCGGCCACATGGCTGCCACTTCCTGTTTCTGTCTTTCTTCCTGTCTGTCTGTCTGTCTGTCTGTCTGCCTGCGTGTCTTCCTGTCTGTCTTTCCAGCAGCTTCATGGTCTGGGGCTGCCGCTTAAGAATGGAGGGGGCACACACACACACACACACACAGTCATAGTAAAACTGTCTTTCAGTGGGTGTGACACAGGTAATTCTGCACTGTAAGTTTGTGTCTGTGTGTGTACATGTGTTAAATGTGTGTGTGACAGTTGGTTTGTGCCACTGCCTTCTTCATCTATCACGTTGCCACTGCCTTCTTCATCTATCACTCAATCCTTCCCTCCCGCATACCATCTTTCTATTTCTCCTTCCATCACTGTATTTATATCTCCATCTCTTTATATCTCTACCTCTCTACCTCCATCCCTCCATATCATCACTCCATTCCTCCCTTCAATTCTCTCTCTCCTACTTATCTCCCTCCCTTTCTCTGTCTAAATCTGCTTTTCACAACATATTCACATGTAAAGCGACAGGGGAGTGGGAGAGGTAGAAAGAGACAGAAGGAGAGAGAGATAGGAAGAGATGGAGAAAGGGTAAGATAAAGAGAGAGAGACAAAAGAGAGAGAGACAAAAGAGAGAGGGGGGGGCAGAGAGAGAGAGAGAGACGAGGGGGGGACAGAGAGAGAGAGGGGGGGCAGAGAGAAAGGGACTTGCAGAGAGAGGAGAACCTAATAAAACGAATGACTTATTGTGACAGAAGAATACCTCTGATTTCCCCCTGCGTTTCTTCCTCCACTCCTCCCTACGCTCTGTCGCTCTGATGAATATACCTCTCTCTTTCTCTCTTTCTCTCTTTCTCTCTTTCTCTCTTTCTCCCTCTCTCTCTATTACCTTCCCTCTGTCTGTCTCTTCACTTGTCCTAGCTCTCTTCCCCTCCCACTTTCTCTCTCTGCTCCCTCCCTCCAATCTCTCCCTTTCCTCCTTCAGTCTTTATCTCCCTAGATCCACCCTCTTCTCTCCCCCTCTCTTTCTTTCCACCTCCCCTCCCTCTCTGTCTCTCGTTGTCTCTCATTATGGTGATAGGAGCTGGAGATTCTCTTCCTGCCCCATTAAAACCATCCCATCATTTTGCACACTCATTCAGACACACACACACACACACGCTCACACACACACGCACACACGCAGACATGCACACACACACACACACACACACACGCGCACACACCAGACATTTAGACAGTTTTCTTGGCTCAGAACATGGCCTCCTCTGCATACTGCTTGTCTCAGAGACAGGAGAGGAGAGAGCACAATCAGTAGTACACACGCACACACACGTACACACACATGCACGCACACACACACACACACACACATGCACACACGCTGGGTTGGAATACTGGAGCTTGAACACATACACACACAAACACTGAGATAGAACATTTGAATAGAATACCGAGATAGAACATGGGGATAAAACACTGAGATGGAACACTGAGTGTCTGTGTGTGTGTGTGTGTGTGTGTGTGTGTGTGCATGCGTATTGTGTGTGGGTGCACGCGTGTGCTTGTGTGTGTGTGTTTACTTCCCATTGAGCATGTTCGACTACCATTGATGTATCGTGAATTACGCAAAGATGATGTGCTGCTTATACACACAAAATCACTTTACAAAGGAGAGCAATCTAACGCACACACACACACACACTGAATGACCTTGGAGAGGGGTAGGTAGCAGAGTTAGTGAGGAAGGCATGGAGGGAGGGAGGGAGGGAGCGAAGGAGGAAAGGGAGGGAGGGAGGGAGGGAGGGAGGGAGGGAGGAAGAGGGAGGGAAAGGGAAAAAGGAAAAGAGAGAGGAGGAGGGAGGGAGAGGAGGAAGGAGAGAGAAGAGGAGGGAGGAGGAGGAAGAGGGAGGTGAGAGAGGAAGAGGGAGGGTCATGGAAAGAGAGGGAGGGGAGAGAAGTCTCAGATTATGTTGATTTATGACTATGTTAATACCACTCACTTCTGGGGAATCATACTGCACGCACACACACACACACACACACACACACACAACACACACACACACACACCACACACACACACACAGTGATACTCTCTCGCCTTCATACACACATAAACACACATTGCAGTATTTGTCAGAAAGACACACCCCTATACTGTATATGTCTGCAAGAACGCTTCTGCTGTGTGTGTGTGTGTGTGTGTGTGTGTGTGTGTGCATTCATCTCTCTATCACCAGCCCTTTTTATGTATCTCTCTCCCCTCCCTGTTCATCTCTCTACCTCCATCTCTCTCCATCCCTCTTCACCACTCTTCCTTCCAATCCCTTTACCTCCACCTCTTTCTCCATCCCTCCCTCCCTCCCTCCCTCCACCCCTCCCTCTGGGGGGTGGAGAGATAGAGGACAGACATTAACAGAGACCCAGCAGATGTCACCAGGCACCATCCTACACAGCTCATCAATTATACACACCTCCATCTCATCCCTCCATCACGCCCCGTGCATCCTCATCTCCATCTCCCTCCCCTTCTTCTCCATCCATCTATCTCTTTTCCCATCCTTCAATCCCCCTGCCACACACTCCTCACACACACACACACACACACACACACAGCACAGAGTCCTGTCACAGTGGTGGATGAATCAGTGTGTGGGTAGTGTTGTGGGGGTGTTCCAGGATTCGAACCAGCGACCTTGCTCTCTGCAGCCCAGCGCAGCAGGAGACCTGGGAGGAACTCCAGACTGTCTCTCTCAACGCCTCCCAGTCTACAATCAGCTGACTAGGCCACAATGCACGCTTCACTGGGTCACTCTGTGTGTGTGGACTTTCGTGTACATGTTTGTGCTTATCGAGTGTGTGTGTAAGTGTGTTGAAGGGACTGTGTGCGTGACTGCTTACACTGTATATATCCACTGAGTGCAGTGTGTTTGTGTGACAAAGAAGAGAATTCCTCAGAGAGAGAGAGAGAGAGAGAGAGAGAGAGAGAGAGAGAGAGAGAGAGAGAGAGAGAGAGAGAGTGAGAGTGAGAGTGAGAGACAGAGAGTGTGTGTGGATGTAAAGGTACTTAAGCTGGACTTTCCATCTTCTTTCACATCATCATCTTCCTCCCTAGGCTGTCCTTTCCCCTCCTCTCCTCCATACCTCCTTCTCTTCCTTCACCCTTCCCTCTCTCTCTCTTTCTGTCTCTCCCCCCACTCTCCCCCAGTGACATTGGGCTAAAGTGGGACAGAGTGCAGGGGCAGTGAGGCAGAAGAGAGAGAGACTCAGTGAGACAGGCCTATGCTACAGTGGATCTCCTATCACACACACACACAAACACGCACTCGTACACACACACACACACACATGCACAGACACACACACACACACACAGCCCTCTAGCCCTCTAGCCCTGGCCAGGGGGGACCCCTCACGTCAACCCAGCTCTACTCTGCAACATCTGTGTCTCCTTTGGCTCCCTCCCTCCCTCTCCTCCCTTCATCCCTCTCCTCCCTCTCCTCCCCCTCCCTCCCTCCCTCCCTCCCTCTCCACTCCTCCCTTCATCCCTCTCCTCCCTCTCCCTCCCTCTCCCTCCCTCCCTCTCCCTCCCTCCCTCCCTCCTCTCCACTCCTCCCTCCTTGTCGTCCTTATTTGGGTCTCTGTGCCAAGATGCCCAGCAACAGTGGCAAGGGCGCATCATCGCGGGGCGGGAACGGGAGGCATGGAGGAGTGCATATGGACCCATACCTCCCTCCCTCCTCTCTCTCTTTTCCTCCCTCTCTTCCTACCTCCCTCCCCTCCCCCCCCCCTCCTCTTGCTCTTCCTCCCTACGTGGGGCGTTCACACACCCAGGCCTCCACGGTCCTCCTCTTCTCTGTGACCTCTGCTCCGCTCTGCCTCTCCTCCTCTGGCACAGTTTGGATGTTGGTGACTGACCTGGACACACACACACTCACACACACACACACACACACTCACTGGCTTTATCGATTAGTGTGAGAACTTGCTGTGTTTTTGCAACTTTGTGGATAAGATATTATGATGGAGACAGAGTGTGAAAGTTGACACACAGTGCTCCTGTTTGTGTGTGTGTGTTAGTAGGCACACACACACACCTACACACACACACACACACACATTTACACACACCTCCAGACTGACCTCCGGCTAGCCAGCTGATACCGTAAAAAGGCCCCTTTCATAAAGGATGTCATGTGTGACAGGGAATCACTCCACTGTGGGGGTACTGTGGTCAGTGTGTGTGGTCTATATGAGGGGTGTGTGTTTGTATGTGTGTGCATGCATGCATGTGTGTGTATATGTGACCTGTGGGTTTGCTGTTTATGTCTTCGCATTATGTCTTTGTGTGTGTGTGTGTGATGCATTAGATATGGTCTCCTATCCTGGCCGTCTCATAGTAGCTGAGCATGTTTCTATCTATTATCTATGAGGGTAAATTATTGAAGACACGGCGACACAATGCACTGCATGTTGACAAGCTTGTCCCTGTGTGAGTGTGTGTGTGAACACAACTGCACACTGTCTGCTCATAGTGGTCAGAGAAAGAACAAGATGGAGAGGAGGAGGAGAAGAGATGGAGGAGAGGAGTAGAGATGCAGAGTAGAGAAGGAGGAGGAGAGGAGGAGAGGAGGAGAAGACAAGTGAAGGAGAAGAGGAGGAGAGGAGGAGAGAGGAGGAGAGAGGAGGAGAGGAGGAGAGAGGGGGGAGAGAGGGGGGAGAGAGGGGGGAGAGAGGAGAGAGGAGGAGAGGAGGAGAGAGGGGGGAGAGAGGAGAGAGGAGGAGAGGAGGAGAGAGGGGGGATGAGAGGGGGGAGAGAGGAGGAGAGAGGAGGAGAGAGGAGAGAGGAGGAGAGGAGGAGAGAGGGGGGAGAGAGGAGGAGAGAGGAGGAGAGGAGGAGAGAGGAGGAGAGAGGGGGGAGAGGAGGACATAATTGCAAGAGGAGAGGAAGAGAGGAATGAAGACATCAACAGCTACCCTATTCATCCCGC
>JAMDYH010000209.1:0-2500 GCA_023658055.1 Thaleichthys pacificus | reverse complement strand
TCACACACATACATTAACATGCACAGCGTGTTTGTTGAATGTGTGTGTGTGCGGCGTGTGTATGATAAGTCGAATGTGTGTATAGAGTGAGTAAGTGTGTGCAGAGTGCGTGTGATAGCAAGCAAAATATGTGTAAAGTCTATATGTGTGCACAGTGTGTGTGATAACAAGCAGAATGAGAGTGTGTGTGTGTGTGTGGAGACAGTTCCATAGTTGTGATGGATGAGGCTCGACCCAGCTGTGTTTACATCTCTCACATATACTACACTATGCTTCACTTCATATATGGAGCCTGTGTAAATAGTAGTACACACACACACACACACACACCAAACGCACACACACATACATACACACATATAAACACTGACACACACATCATAAAGGCACACACACACACACGCACAAGTCATAACAGAGACACACACTGCATGTCGTACATTCATATTGCCACAGCAGAATGTGGGACAAGTTATACCGGTTGACTGGATGTACAGAGAGGAAGAAGGGAGGTGTGTGTGTGTGTGAGGGGGGGTTGGGGGTTGGGGGGGCGGTGGGCTTGGAGGCGGGGGTTAGGGGGTTAGGGGGGTGTCAAAACAAGAAAAAGATGTAGGCCTACACAGCTTCAGAGTCATCAAGGGAACGCAGAGAGGTGGAGGGAAAGAGATAGGAGAGAGAGGAGAGAAGATGAGAGACAGAAAGAGGGTTAGAGAAAGAGAAGGAAAGGGGGAGAGAGAGAAAGTCAAGCAGAAGAGCTCATTAGAGGGGGAGAAACATGTAAAGATTGAGAAAACAACGTGCAAAATCCGAGTGTGACGAAGAGGAAATAGAGAACGGGATGACAGTAGACATCTTCCAGAACATCATCATCTTGGAACAGGAAGTCCTCATGACTCCAATGTTGCTGAGCTTCCTCTACTTAAACAAGCTAGACAACACTACGCTGATTATAGGTGTCTGCTAACTAAGGGCCACCCTCTGACACACACACTTTCTCTCCTACACACGCGCACACACACACACTGCAGTGCCAACACAGCGCCCCCTACCCAGTAGCTGTCACGTGACAACCAGGCCCTAGCAACAGGGAGTGAGGAAACGATTAGACTAGAGCGAGGCGGGCAAACGAAACAGAAGGGATGACTGTTGGAGAGAGCGAAATGCAGAAATAGAGAGAAAAAGAGAGAGACAGAGGTGGAGAAAGAGCAGGAGAGAGAAAGAGCGAAAGAGACACAGAGAGAGATAGAGAATTCATGAGTGAGATAGAGTTAGAGTTAGAGCAAGAGAGAGCAAGAGAGAAAGAACAAGAGAGACAGAGAGAGAGAGAGAGAGAGAGCGATGAGACGAGGACGAGATGAGAGATGAAGAGAGAGAGAGAGAGAGCAAGAGAGAAAGAACAAGAGAGACAGAGAGAGAGAGAGAGAGAAAAGAGAGAGAGACGAGAGAGAGCGGGAGGGAGGGAGGGAGGGATGGATGAGAGCCGTGTAGCATTAATAAATAATGAGGTCGACAGTATGAATGTCTAGTTATCCTCGTAGAGGTAGAGCCTTTATTTGCATGAGGAGCAGATTCACATACACACCCAGACGCCATTTCCTCTCTTTCTCTTTCTCTTTCTCTTTCTCTTTCTCTTTCTCTTTCTCTTTCTCTTTCTCTTTCTCTTTCTCTTTCTCTTTCTCTTTCTCCACCTCCTGTCTCTCTCTCTCTCTCCCTTTCTCTCTCTCTCCCTTTCTCTCTCTCTCTCTCTCTCAGCTTTTCTTTGACATCTCTGATTGTCCTGCTCTGTATACATTTCTATTTTCTTAAAATTGTTCTCGTAGCCCCTCCCTCCCGCCCCTCATCTCCCTCCCTTCCCCCTCTCTCATCTCCCTTCTTCCCTCCCCTCTATCCTCCTCCCCCTTTTCTCCCTCTCCCACCCCTCATAAGTGATAGAGGAGGAAGAAAGGATTCCTTCATTTACATCCTATTTTTCGTTTGTTGTTGTTGTTGTTCTGTTTGACCGTTGCTCCTCCCCCAGTCTTTCAGGGGACCAGTTAAAGAATACAGAAAGATATACTGAGATATTTTTAGACATATTTTCTAATGAAAAATTCACCCCTCCCCTCCAACCTCTTTTATCTATCTCTTTATCATTCTCTCTATCTTTCTGTTACCTGCCCAAAACAAACTAACACAGACTTGCACGTGGTCACACACACACACACTGACACAAACACATTGTCTCTCCTCACTTTGGGAGCACTGGAAACTGCTTTGCTTGGGGGGTGGGTGAAACTCCTCTTTTGGTTTAAAAAGTGTGTGTGCATTTGTGTGTGTGCGTGTGTGTGTGCATACGTGTGTGTGAGTGTGCGCGTGTGTGTGTGTGGACCTCCCTATACACAACTATCAAACTGCTGCTTTGTTCTCCGCTTGGCTTGACAGTCTGCCCCGGGCTGGACACACCAACACAGACCATCACTGACCATGGAGAAGAGGAGAGATGGAGGAGTGGAGGGGGAGG
>JAMDYH010000208.1:0-17695 GCA_023658055.1 Thaleichthys pacificus | reverse complement strand
CCTCACTCTACCCGCTCGAGCCCAAAACCTAAGAGTCGCGGAAAATAGAACGAATCCATGGCGATCGAGCTTCCTCCCCTTCGCTCATCCGTCTCGGCGTCAATAACTCGCTCTCCGGCGACAAAAAGACCCCTCCCCGGCTCTCCCGGCCCGACACAGGCAGAAAAAGACAGATACGGACGAGCGGGATTAGCGGATCTCGCGGCTCTCCCCCCGTTCTGCCTCTCTCCGTACTATTTTTTTCACGGATGCGAGCAATAAGCTCATAACCGAACGCTCCCCAACCCAAAGGAAGGAAGATACCACAGACAAAGCGCGAATACAGGGGTATTGAGAGGCGCCTAGCTCACCGTCACCACTCCGCACCCGCCCGACTCCCCGTCACTCCTTCATGTCCCCCGCCTCTCCGCTCCCCCCCCCGCCCCCCCCCCGTTCTCCACCCCCCCCCCACCCTCGGCTTGAGAGTGAGAGAGAGAGAGACAGAGACAGAGACAGAGAGAGAGAGAGTGAGAGAGAGAGAGGCAGAGAGGAGAGAGAGAGAGGGAGAGGAGAGAGAGAGAGAGAGAGAGAGGAGAGAGAGAGAGGAAGGAGGATAAACGAGCATGTTCCTGTAACTGTAATGAGTGTAAAAGAATAACTGGCAGGCGTTATATTGGGTTTACTTTAGACTTCCAACACAAACTCTCTGTAGTGCCGACAATGGAGCAGAGCATTCCTCCAAACTCCTTCTGGAGTCTATTCAGTCCACAGCCCCACTCCAAACGTTAAGTGTGTAGACGTGAGGTTGTCTGATAGCATCCTTGTCTGTGTGTGTGTCGTCGTACAGCATTGAGCAGGGTGCCTGCTCTTATACAGAGGCATTGAACAATTTGACCATTTCCTGTGTGTGTGTGTCAGAGACACAGAGAAAGTGTGTGTGGCGAGGTGTGTGATAAATGCCACGTGCACGTTACAACGCTCTCTCAAACTGCATTGGTCACGTCTCGTGAACAGAGTCTCTCGGCTGTCTTTTATAAGCCACAGATGATGTGTGTGTGTGTGTGTGTGTGTGTGTTATCCCTGGGTCTTTAAATAGCTGTAGATCTTTGTAAACCTCTCCTGTTGGGGCTGTCAAAGATATATTACACTCAGCATTTATTCAGCTGCTGCATTTGCCTCTATTGTGTTTGCCTGAGGAATGCTGCAGGTCGTCAGCTGTGTGTGTCCGTGTGTGGTGTGTGCGTGTGTGTGTGTGTGCGTGCGTGTGTGTACTGAATATCTATCCACGTTTCTTGTACATGGAGACAAGGAAATTTCGATTGACTCTTCATTGTGTGATTTGGTTTGGGTGTCCAGTTGTGTGTGTGTGTGTGTGTGTCACACACCTGCCAGGCGTGTTGTTTACGTTGTTGGGGCTCATAGGAAGAAGCAGAACTCTTGCCCTTCTTTGGGCGTCGCAGCACATAGCACCTGTTTATTTACACCAGCATCTGCTCCGTGTGTGCGAGGGTGTGTGCATGGGTGTGCTCGTCATGTTTGTGTCCATCGTGGATCAAGTATTTCCGCACATGGATTGTCCTCCAGAGCCTTCCAAAAGCACCGCTCTACAGGTCGGCCACAGTATTTGTAGGTGTATGTTACACTGTATCAACCATCGCACACTGTAGTCTGTTCACACGTTCGTAACCATGAATTCAGGTGTTGACATTCACTTAGGGTTCACCGAGTTGTTTTATGACATGTTTGCATTCCTTGAATTTACCATCCCGAACGGGACCGCTTGCATCACTGTTCGCTGCAGATTCACATATCAAACAATGAACGAGTGTGTCAGTGTGTGTGTGTGTGTGTGTGCGTGCGTGCGCCTCAGGGGGACCTCCTTGGACATGTTTTCGTTGTCTTTGGGAAATCCTGTGGAAAATGTGAGTGTGGGCGGAACTCTTCCACGACTGTCGGTTTTCTTTCTCTGCGTCTCTCCCATTGGATAGATAAGATCATGGAATCACAGTTTCCCTCCCGGCTCTCGCTTGCTTCAGCGTTCACACACGCACACACACACACACACACACACACACACACACACGCGGGAACACACACACGTGAACGTTATCTGCGCTGCACGGACGCCTTCAGCGGAAGCGGCAGCGCGGAGACAGGAAGTGGCAGGCGAGCAGAGAGGGGGAGCGGTGCGTCAGTCTAACCCTTCCCCAGGAGAAAGTGAACCCGGTCAACAGGAAACAGGAGCTGTTCTGTGGGCTGTCCTCGTGGAAGGATTTTCCACACACGCACGCACGCACGCAGCACACACATCTGTTCCATGTGTAGGTGTGTAGGGGTGTGTTTGCAATACGCGTGGCCATTTTGAATCAAGCATTTCCGTACATGCATTCTTCCAGTCTTCCAAACGTTTAAGCACCTCTATAAAAGACTACTTGCTTCAGCTGTTTGAACCCGAGTTCTGCTCTCTAACACCGTCTTCCTCCCAAATGATCGGAGATCTGCCATGGGCCTGAGGGAGATAGAGAGAAAGAGACAGACACATGGACACCTTGAACATAATTAGCGCCAAGCCAACACTAAGTGAAATCCCATCTCCTAGCACGGGGACTTCCCAGGCTCTGAGGCCGGCCCTGTCTCTCTGCTAGCCCCAGGAGAGGAACGTTCTGCTGTTGCTGTTTGTTCTGGCTCACACAGACGGCACCAAACACGCTGCCAGGCTCATGTTTGCCCTGACCTCTGAGGTTTGATGTGTGTGAGTGTGTTTGTGCGTATGGGTCCACTGTTTTTTATCAGTGAGGACTACAGAGACCGGAGAGAGCTTTTAAAGTGTTAGGGTTCAGAGGTCGTGTGCTCGGACCGTTTACGGGATCGGCGTGCGCTATACATCTTGAGAAACAGAGAGGGGGGACAGAGAGGGGACGGGCGAGAGAGATTGGCGGGGAAGAGTGAATGGGAGCTTGTCTTGTACCAAACACCTTTCCTATAGCAACGGCGGTGGGCTTGTTGGAACACAGCAATGTGAGCAGACTGCGTCTGACCACTTTCGCACCGTCCCCGACGGCTGCTGTACAGTGAGCGACAGCCGATGTCGGGGGTTGCCCGGGGTTACCAAACAAACAAGCAGAGGCTCGGTCGAAACAATGGCTTCTGGGTAGAAAGGGCACACTGTCTCTTGAAGCACGCCCCCCCCCACTCCACCCCTCCCTCTAACCTTTCCCCCTCTCCACAGTCCGACTGGAGAGAATGTGTAACGCAACATCAGGAGCTTTGTGTGACTGAATGTTGACAAAAAGAGAGAGCGAGAGCGAGCGAGAGACAGAGAAAGAGAGAGAGAAGGAGAGCGAGAGACAGAGAGAAAAAGAGAGAGAGAGAGAGAGAGAGAGAAGGAGAGAGAGAGAGAAGGAGAGCGAGAGACAGAGAGAAAGAGAGAGAGAAGGAGAGTGAGAGACAGAGAGAAAAAGAGAGAGAGAGGGATAACGAGGTGTGATCAAGGGCGTGAGAATGTGAGGCTGAAAGAGGGATTGAAAATACTAGAATCAAACGGGATTCCAGAGCTAGTGATTCCAGATTGGAGCCAGTGAAATGTTCCTTGCTGTGTGTCTATCTTGGCTGGGGAGAGTGACAGGCAGTACAGAATGGTGCATGGTGCAGGATGGTTGAGGTCATTGTTGGGAGTTGTAGTTCAGTGGTCCTTATCTCCTGAACAATAAGGGGAGAGGTCTTTTTAGGCTTGGACAAGTGCCACAGGCTTCAAAGAGAGAGAAAGAGGGAGAGTGGAGAAGGGGAGGGAGAGAGGTTGGTGCCTTAAGTCTCACTCTGGTAGTCTGGCTCCAAGTCTCCCAGTTTGCTAGAATTCTCTCATTCATCACCGCTGGTCTGTCTGTCAAGCCCCCTCCCTCCCTCCCTCCGTCTTTGCTCTGTCTCTTTCTTCTCTCTCTCTCTCTCTCTCTCTCCTCTCTCTCTCTCTCCTCTCTCTCTCTCTCTCTCTCTCTCTGAGTTCCATTTTTCTGTCTTCTCAACCCTTTCAGTCAGTGTTTGTTGTATTCTCCCGTGGCGCTCTGTCTTTCGTGTCTGCCAATGCTGTGGTCAACCATGGTCGACCATGGTTGTGCTCTTTAAACTCTGAGGGGAAAAGGGTGATTCAGTTCGGCAACTGGGCCGGTTCTGAGGACAACGACGCGAGTTTGAATCGGTTGTGGAGTGTTGATAGGGTGACAGGCCTGCTGACAGAGCGAGCCACTGAACCAGGGAGCCTGGATACTGTCCACCACTACTGAGGTCACCTAGGACACACACACTCACTCATTCTCTAACAGGGGGGACTGCCCCCACAAACACACACAACACAGCCAGTGTTGACCCCTACGCAGACAGACAGACAGACATGCTCAGACTCACTGCTATCAGACGGACACACACACACACACACACACGACTGACCACTACCCTGATGCAACCCTATCGGAATTTAAGTTTCAGCCAACCAGGCCGCTCTCTGCATAGTCTCCAGGTTGTCTCAGGCCTTAACACCAGGACTGGAATCATACAGCTTTCACATGCTGGACACGGGTCAAAAGTGCTCTCTCTTATCGTGTGTGTGTGTGTGTGTGTGATATACTGTCTGAGGAGTGGCGAAAGAGAAGCGTGAGAGAAGGAAAGTGTGGGTGTGTGAACTGTTTGAGATCAGGATTTATTTTGAACAGGCACAGCAAAAGGGGGTCTGCAGGGGTCCTGGCAGGCTCTGTTCATGCGTATGTAGGACGCTAGCAGTTGTGGCTATCAGCTTGCGAGCTGACACTCTAAGCACCCTGCCGTCTGAATGAGGATCTGAAACATGACCCCCCCCGCCGCCGCCTCCACACACACACACACACGTACACCGAGCCAAAATGGAGGACGTTTAGCAAACATCTATCTCGTCTTGTCCTTCATCCTCCTCTCCTTTCCCGATAACTCCTTACAAAGACCAACCAACTAGCAACCTCCCATGACCTGACCCCCCCCCCCCCCTCACTTTGTCAGCTTACCCAATCGTTTAGCACACGTAGTCACCGAACCTCTCTCTCTCTCATACACACACACACACACACACAGACACACACACACGACATATGCTCACAGACAGACACACAGGCGCACACACAAATTTGGATGCACCCGCAAATATACTTGCAGACTCACAACAATACACACCCATAAACACACACACACACACACGCACGCATACCTATCCTGGCCTGTCTGTGGCCGTTGAGAATGTGCACCTGAACTGAACCGCTCTCCGGGGCCTGCCGTGTTAGAAACAGGATATCCCTTACACGGCCTTCAGAGAAAACAGGAGGTTTTGTGAGAGAACATATTGTGAGTGTTAACGTCAAGGAGCGTAACCCCTGTCTACATGGTGGAACCATCCAGACCTGGAACCTCAGAGAAGAGAGGGGACGTGGGGGGGGGGGGGGGGGGAAGAGAAGAGGAGAGCAAGAGAGGCACAGAGAGGAATAAGGGGAGAGAGGAAGAGAGAGGGAGAGGTAGACATTGGGAGAGGCGGAGAGGAATATACCGTAGAGGCAGAGGAAGAGAGGGGGAGGAGAGGAGAGAGGGGGAGAGGAAGAGAGGGGGAGGAGAGGAGAGAGAGGAAGCGAGGGAGGGAGAGGAAGACAAAGGGAGGGTGGGGGAGAGGGAGAGAGGAAGAGAGAGGGAGATGGAGGGAGAGGAAGAGGGAAGAAAGAGGGGGAGAGGAGGGAGAGATGGATGGAGGAAGAGAGTTCTTGCAGTCTCTTGTGTGGAGTCATGTTGCGCAGTTTGGCTGAAGATTTGAGGGGAAATTTGGTCCTCTCCGTGTGTGTGTCTGTATGCTTAAAGCAGTAGCAGTCAAGCATAGTTGAGTGTAGTCAGCTATAGTTGGGGTGCTTGTGTATAAATGTAGGGAGGATATCGGTGTCTGTGTTTTAGATAAACCGCCCTCGTTCTGGAGCTGGGGTTGAAGAACACCATCCAGCGCAAGCAATCCTGCTCAGGTCAGGATGAGTCACTCAAACACACGTCAACACAGTATCTCTGCAAACACACCCAGGACCACCTCGCTGTGTGCTCGCGTACACAAACAGCATGTGTCGCGCGCAGGTGTGCGCGCCTGTGAATGTGTCTCAAATGGAGAGCAACAGGAAGCCAGGAGGTAAACAAACGGTGGCGACGAGACCGATACGTGTTTAGCGACCTAGCGATAGCCACGGCTAGCGGCGGGCTATACCGCTGGTTGCATTTCCCTAATGCTCCCTCCGACGGCGTATCGGTCCCCCTTCTCCATGTGTATGTCCTGGCTAGCGAAGGGATCAGTGTGTGGCCTTGCTGCAGCGAGAGCAAACACAGATGCTGTTGTTGATGTTGTTGTTGCGCCAGGAGGGCTGACGGCTAACAGACCCAGTGCTCTGGTACTGTTCTAAATCACCACTCCAGCTCTTACGCTGGCCTACTTCAGCGTGTGTGTGTGAGTGGGTGTGGGTGGGTGGGTGTGTGTGTGCCTGTGGACTGTGAGTAAAGCATATGTGTGTACAGTAGCCCCAGTATGTTTTGACTGAATGTGTGTGTGTGTGTGTGTCTGGATCCATGTATGCACTCGAGGTGTGTGAGGTTCTACGAAATGGCTTGACCATGACTTAGCGTACAATGCCTTTGTAAAGAGCCCACCTAATCTAGTCCCCAACCCCTCCGGCCTCCAACCCTCAACCCCGTCCAGACCTCCAGCCTCTAACCTCCCCGCCCTCCCTGTCTCCCTCCCTCTGCCCCCAGACAGCAAGGCCATCGTGGACGGGAACCTGAAGCTGATCCTGGGCCTCATCTGGACCCTGATCCTCCACTACTCCATCTCCATGCCCATGTGGGAGGACGAGGACGACGAGGACGCCAAGAAGCTGACCCCTAAGCAGCGTCTGCTGGGCTGGATCCAGAACAAGGTGCCCCAGCTGCCCATCCACAACTTCCACCGCGACTGGAGGGACGGCAAGGCTCTGGGGGCCCTGGTGGATAACTGTGCCCCGGGTAAGGCTTGATCCACAACCGGTGCACTGTCACATGACCTGTGTGGTAGGAGCTTGTATGACGTTTCAGACGGGACGACACAATGACGAAGATGAAAATGGTTGTTCTTAGAAAGGTTTTGTGTGCGGAATGGGGATGAAGTTCTGGTCCGTGTTTTGGTCTTTCTCGAGAAGGTTGAGACTTTCGAATGGAAAACATCGTCCACTGAGTTCTTCCTCTGAGATCTGATCCAGAACCTGCTTTTCAGGAACCCCGTTAGGGGCCATGGTCTGATGTGAGATCTGTGAACCCTGTTCAGCTCCAGAATACAGAAGGAGGCTGTTCAAATCATCTCCTCAGTCCAGTCTAGTGCTAGACTCCCTGAAGCAAAACAACACTGCTGGCAGATAACCATCATCTGGGGTCAGGTTCAGGGATTAGAAAGGGTGAGAATTACCTCACTTCCTTGTTGCCTTGCCTGAGGACAATAGGATAATGTTTGTTTTATTTACTGTGCAGGTCGACTGGTTGGTCAGATTAGGGTGTGGGGTCAAGGTGATAAGTGGTGTGAGAGGTGTGTGTGTGTGTATGTAGGTGATATCTACTATAGCAGATTACATCACTCAGGATATCCTACTTAAATTGGTCTATAGGAGAGGGGTGGGTTAAAGGGGGGTGGGGTTAGGGTTAGGGAGAGAGTGTGGTGGCGGTGGTGAGAGAGCTTACGAATGTCCGACGTCAAAGATGCGTGGAAACCATACCTATCCACCAGATCCACCCAATCATTTGAAGGCAGTGACCTGTCCGGAACACACCGGAACAGACCGGATCAAACCGGATCAAACCGGGTCGGGCCACATCAGAGAGACAGGCTGAGGGGGCAGAGAATGGGACTTGTGTCCTCCCTTTGTCTCTCTGCCCACAAAACCATAGCTCTTAATCCTTCACAGATTATCCTTAGTTAGAAAACAAAGAGATGAGGCAGGAACGAGGGGGGAGACAGAGAGGAGGAGAGGAGAGGGAGGAGAGGGAGGAGGGGGAGGAGAAGGTTGGTGGGGAGGGGGACGACAAATGAACACCGGCATACACCAAACCACAAAGAGAAAGTGCTGCCTGTAAGATAGAAGCCTCAGGGTCATCGGGGCCTGGCCCGGGGGAGACTTGTCCGACAGCTGCCCCGGATAGTGTGAACCCCGCTGGGGGAAGTGTCATAACTTTAGCCCCAGGCTTCTCCGGGAAGGCTCTATGAATGGATGCTTGCAGAGAGTTCAGTAGGGCTCCGAAGTCAAGAGGGAATACAGTGTGACCCTGAGTTAATGGAAACAGGCCTGAATCAACACAACCACACACACACACACACACAGGATCTGAGGCCTGCTTCATCAACAGCTATGCCTGCCTCGTAACTGGTAGGCCCCAGACTGATTTCCCAATGGAGGAATGAACGAAGTGTCTAAGATGGTCTTTGTTTATGGTTGTTTACCAAGTGTGAGAGTGTTTGCGGTTGTTAGTCCTGTTAGAGTGCCTTTTATTTTTTCTGCTCTTAAGGTTTCTAAGTGTGGGGGCGCGCGAGGGTCGATCTGGGAGTGTAGGTGTGGTTTATTTGTGCGCTTTCATCTGTTCGCACGCTTATGAGTGTGTGTTTACATGTGTGTGTGTGTGTGTGCCAGAGTCTGTTTGCTCTGGGAGGAAGTGCAGAAGTGTGCTGGAGAGTGGCTGAGGTGGTGGAACAAATATACTCACAACGACTCAATTCTCCCCCACTGAGAGACTCAAATTCACTTAGCCAGCCAGCCACGCTTAGACCGCAAAGGGGGTGTGAGTGCGTGTTTGTGTATGTGTGTGTGTGTGCCACCTGGTATCACGCTTTTTTGTGCTCATAGACACCATGAAAAATGTATTGATTTAATCATATACCCGAGCACAATTGTCAGACTGTTGTTGTACCACAGATAACTCAATTTTAACTCTGGCATTTTTTTATTGTAGCATTTCTCTGGCTTCTTTGTGCTGGTTTAGGGTTAGGATTAAGGTTAGGGTTCACTAATCGTATCCCTTACCCTAATCCTAACCCATGGGTTCAGTTTTTTGTCAGACAGTCTTGTTAAACAAAATCATGTTTTAAAAAAATTACTTTCTGTGTTGTACATAAAAGTTGCTCTGGTACACAATTCAATGGATACATTTTTTTCATGCCAATGAACGTGTGATACCAGGTGTGTGTGTGTGTGTTTACCGTCTGCATACACTAATGCATGTTCTTGTCCTTATACAGTATGTGTTCACACATAACATATCTGTGTGTTTCACTTGAGGTGACAGTATTTAGAGTGCTAATACACAAGTCTCTAAGTTAACACTACACAGCTCAGTG
Organism: Thaleichthys pacificus; assembly: GCA_023658055.1. Lineage (NCBI taxonomy): Eukaryota > Metazoa > Chordata > Actinopteri > Osmeriformes > Osmeridae > Thaleichthys > Thaleichthys pacificus. The sequence continues at coordinate 8,325 of JAMDYH010000208.1, read as the reverse complement.
CTGCTGGGTGTGGACATGGGTCTTGACCATACAGGGCTGTACACTGGTCCACCCTGTCTCTGTCTGCCCACATACACACACACACACACACACTCATACACACACACACATAGCACACACAGCACTGAGGGCTAGTGTCGGTGCACATTCTTCCAGCATTCGTCCCCTAGCAACAACCAAGCTATGCAGCTGTACCATATGCAACCATTAGCTGCTGAACACGGTCACAGTTGAACGCAACACAAACCGCCCTCGGACCTGTTTGGCTCTACCTGCTTCTAATTGGTCCCGACACCCAGAGGCCTCTGGGCAGAGCCAATCGCGGTGCGCCAGGGCGGGGTCTGTGGGGGCGTGGTGTAGTCTGCCCACCTCTCCCAGAGCGCTGGGCTGAGTGTTGGAGGAGAGAACCCAGCGAGGACGGCCTGAGTGGAAACACATGGCCTCGCTACGCACTCTGCATTTCCTGCCAAACACATTTTATTGTGTGTATGTGTGTGTGCGTGTGTGTGTGTGTGTGTGTGTGTCTGTACTGTACCAAAGAGCAACAGGCCCCCAAAACGTTCTTGGTTTGTTTTATTCATGAAGTTGCTGTCTGAAGAAGTGAGCGATTCTTGGTTCACTAGTGGCACGAGTCCATTGCTGGACCTTCAGTGTGTTTACACCAGATGAGAACAGCACACACACACACACACACACACACACACACACACACACACACACACACACACACACACACACACACACACACACACACACACACACACACACACACACACACATGCCCTGTATGTACCCCTCTAACTCCACTAACGCTCCAAGGAGTACTAAATCCTACCTCAGCCCTACAGAGTCACATTAAAAAGGTACACGTTAGTTTAAAAAGCTGCCATGGGCTCATTAAAGATATCAATCTCTTTTGTGTGTGTCCATGTGTGTACTTGGTTGTCCGTGCGTGTGTGTGTCTGTGTGTGTATGTGTGTGTGGGTATGTTTGCTTCAGGGTGAGGGTCAGTAACGACGTTGTTGTGGAAATGATGATTTCTTAAACGGGGATAATGGTACTTCTCCTCCTTTCCTCTCTTTCCCCCCCTCTCCCACCTCCCCCCTCTCCCACCTCCCCCCCTCTCCCACCTCCCCCCTCCCCCCCTATCCCACCTCCCCCCTCTCCCACCTCCCCCTCTCCCACCTCCACCCCTCTCACCTTTCCCACCTCCACCCCTCTCCCACCTCCCCCCTCTCCCACCTCCCCCCCCTCTCGCCTCTCCCCCCTCTCCCACCTCCCCCCCTCTCGCCTCTCCCCCCTCTCCCACCTCCACCCCTCTCACCTCTCCCACCTCCACCCCTCTCCCACGGTCTCCGCCTTGTGTTTTGCTAGTATCCCTTTGCCTTGCACCTCTGTTTTCCCATGGTTCCTGGCACTGGGCACATTTTCTTTAGGAAGCCTCCCCGTGCAGGGGGGAACATTCTAGAACAGCGCCAGAAACAGCCAACATGGCCCGCCCCGTGCCGAGGAATGACGAATGATTTTGGAATAGAGATGCGAGGAATGTATGAAGAAGGAAACCAGAGTGGAGCCAAGGATCATACTAAAGTAGATTGCATGTACTGTCACACAATTTGGGATTTATTGAAAAACTTAGATTCATGCATCATAGTTGAGACAGCATTAGGGTTGGCCAGGGACTGGAGATAATAGATAAACATAATTTGTCCATATTGTTGACCTCGCTTTCTCCATTATTACTGTCAGGGATTCTACTATTCTACCTCTCTCTCTCTCTCCTCTCTCTCTCTCTCTCTCTCTCTCTCTCTCTCTCTCTCTCTCTCTCTCTCTCTCTCTCTCTCTCTCTCTCTCTCTCTCTCTCTCTCTCTCTGTATCTGTCTCTGTCTCTGTTTCTTCTGTCTGCTAATCTGCCATAGACACAGCTGCTATTTGTTGTCTGTGGTCTTCTTTAGGCTGTCATAGCACATCCCCTCCTCACACTGCTAATCCTATTATAGGCATTATTACCTGTGTGTGTGTGTGTGTGTGTGTGTGTGTGTGTCTGTGTGTTGTGAGTATGACCATGTTGTCTGAGACAAGCCACAGTAGGAAGTCACAGTTGAAACACCTGGTCGTCCTCCACCGGTTCACTATCTAATCACTGCTCCTCTGTTTGTGGAGACACAGCATTCTGGGTAATGGAGTTCTGATGTCTTCATTGACACTACAAGCGATAGAGGAGAAATGATAGAGATGTAGTGCAAGGAGCTGCTACCCTAACCCTAAACCTAACCCTGTGTTTACTGATGTTGATCATGTTCCTCCTCTCCTCTCCTTCCATCGTCCAGGTTTGTGTCCTGACTGGGAGACCTGGGACCCTAGCCAGCCAGTGGAGAATGCCAGAGAGGCCATGCAGCAGGCTGACGATTGGCTTGGCGTGCCCCAGGTACACACACACACACACACACACACACACACACACACACACACACACACACACACACACTCACACACACACACACACCTGCATACACACACAAAATCTTTCACACATAAGCACCCACATACAAACACACGTACACACACCTATACGCACAGGTTGACTTAAACCAGACCCCTAGCCACAAACCAACCACAGAACTACAAACCTGGTGCGCCTGGTTTACGTCTAATGGACCGTGACCGCGGCTTCCAACAGTCTATGGAGTCAGCAGAGTGCGACCGCAAGCACTGATCTGTCACTACCTCGCCATGGTTACCCTAGGGGGCGTGTCCTAGGTGACATTCCAGAGGCCTGCCCCCTCTGGTCCAGGTGTTGTGAGGAGCAGCTAATGACAGGCTGTGACTCGCTGGTGAACTGGATGTGGAGGGCGTGTCTTTCGTGGTCTGAACATCATACTTAAGTTTGGGATGCTGTCAGTGTGCTGGAAGGGGCCTGTTGACATGACTGTTGGATGGTCTGTTCTAGAATATTCTTGGTTTATTTCAACATGTCACACGGTGGTTTGGAGGTTATATGTTGTGGTTCCATAGAGATCCTATGGGATTACTATGCTATGCTAAAAGTTAGCATTAACCTGGAGATACTGTAGATCTGGGGTTCTCAAACGTTTTGGGGCCAGGGACCCCTTACAGGGGTGAACATTTTCCAAGGACCCCCCCCCCCCCCCATAATCATAACAGCCATTCAGCATACCCTTTGTGCTCTTAAATGGACACAATATGCTTGTTTCATTGGTGCAAATGGTCCCCATCTGTAGATTATTATATATCTTTTCACTTTTTAATGATACAGCACAATTGATGGCAAATTATTTCACGGACCCCCTGGCTATGGTTCGCGGAACCCTAGGGGGTAGAGGCACTCTGGCCTGCTTTATTGGGCAGGACCTTGGTGAGGCTCTGCAGTTTGGCCCAGGTTGCCACAGGGGGACGCTTGGTTTAACAAATGGGACGTCCCCAACCGGCGGAACATGTGACACCCGCAAACAACTCTACTGTCACTCACAACTTAAGATGGAAAACATGAACAGTACCGTGCGTGTGTTTTGTGTGTGAGTACGTGTCGTACACACATTCACGCTGTGGGTTCCTCCGTCTAGAATGCTACATTTGTCATTTCATGAGATGGAGTAGATTATTGGCTGAAGCGTTATCCTCCATTAGTGAGAATGTACGTTTTTTTGGTGCCAGCCACGAAAACCCTGCTGGCTGACATGAAGGCAGCCTGCTTCCTATTAGCCGAGAGGAGGAGCCAGAGGAGAAAACTGGGGAGAAAAAGAGTGGAAGAGACAGAGAGGAGGAGAGAGAGATATACGGAGGCATAAAGAAAGGAATACGAAGGATTGTCAGGCCTGTGACAGGTTCTGCTGTTTTCTCAGGTGTTTCTGATTACGTTTCCCGCATGTGCGTTCGGGAGGAATGGGTGTTGTGCTATTCTCAAGAGGCTGTTGCCTATGTGTGTGTGTGTGAGAGAGAGTGTGTGTGTGTGTGTTGGGAGGGGGGGTTTCTGAGCTCTGCAGAAGGTTGTTGTGTGCAATACACAGATCATCTTATTCCTATTGCAGGAACGACACAATCCCAGCAGACCGAACCTGCCAGGGCGGCTGTGATGACAAGGCTGTCCTCTACCATGTCCTGCCCTCCAAACAACAACAAAACAATGTTCACCTCTCAGCCCTGCGCTATAACTTTCACTGTCATAAGCCCAAAAAGAGTGAAAAAGGGTGTGACAGAGATAGTGATAGCACAATATATATATATATATATAAAGAGGGAGAGAGATAGAGAGAGAGAGAGAAAGACAGCGCAGCTTTAGTGGCTAACCTGTGCTAAATACCGGTGAGAGTTATTTCCAGGCTGGCCCCCCTAGTCCTGCAGCCAGATGTAAATATAGCCGACCCGGGATACTGTCTAACAGCCTGGTGGATCAGTAAGCAGGGGTGAAGAGAGAGAGAGAGAGATTGTGAAAGACAGAGAAAAGACAGCTTTTTCCATGTAGTTTCAATCCAATCCAATGTATACAACAGAGTTTGGTTGCAGGCCAAAGTAGCCTCTCCTTTTGGGTTGTTTACAAACTCCTCATGATGACTTCTGGGGATGGAGCTTTGTTTATTAGTACCTTCTGGAGAGAAGGTAATTGTTAACAGATCAATAACCCCTATTATTGGCACACACCTTGGCATTATTTTAGATAGCAAAGCTTGTTCCTCATAAAAACACACCCCTTTGGCTGTGTAAATCATGTGGGTTTAGTAGTGGCTGTGTGTGTGTGTGTAGTGTGTTTGTGTGTGTGTGTGAGAGAGAGAGAGAGATGCAGAAACAAAGAGCAGGTGGCATTACCCTGGCAGTGGATAATGAGAGACATGGCTCCATTACCTGGAGAGCTCTTTAACAAAAGTCCTTTCATGTATTTGCCAGCATTCTCTCTCTCTCTGTCTCTCTCTCTGTCTCTCTCTCTTTCTTCCCCCCCCCTCTCTCTCTCCCTGCTCTCTCTTTTTCTCCCTCAATCTATTTCTCTCTTCCTCTTTCTCTCTCTCTCTCTCTCTCTCTCTCTCTCTCTCTCTCATCTCTCTCTCTCTCTCTCTCTCTCTCTCTCTCTCTCTCTCTCTCTCGCTCTGTCTCTTTTTCACTCCTATTCTGTAGGTCACTGCGACCTTTTAGCATAGAGAGGAATTGTACTGGACTCAAAAACATTTCTCTTTTGTACTCCCTCTGCCCATTTCCCAGCCATAGACAGAAAACAGACTGTGATTTTGAACACAACACAATTATGCCCTAATTTCATCCAAGCTGTTTTGGGTTTTCTCCCAGGCTCTCTGGGGTCATTTCCTCAGTCTTTCAGTTGATCAAATTCCTCAAGCATATGTTCTTATTAGTCTCCATGTCTGGTTAACGTCTCTCTTTCATGTAGGTTTTAGCGACTTAAGTTAATCTACTTTAGGAAACAACCATTGATGGACGGTTATTTGCGAGAGATGGTTGTACAGGGTCGAAAAATGCTGTTTTTCATCTCATTACCTTATCTTTTGCATCTTCCTCCTCTTCTCCCTCCCAGGTGATCGCTCCAGAGGAGATCGTGGATCCCAACGTGGATGAGCACTCGGTCATGACCTACCTGTCCCAGTTCCCCAAGGCCAAGCTCAAACCTGGGGCCACCGCTGCGCTCCAAGACCCTGCACCCCAAGAAGGCCCGTGCCTACGGACCAGGTGACACCGAGACACAGGGAGACGCCCATAGACTAAGCCCTAAGTGCTCTCTCTCTCTCTCTCTCTCTCTCTCTCTCTCTCTCTCTCTCTCTCTCTCTTCTCTCTCTCTCTCTCTCTCTTTCTCTCTCCCTCTCTGTGTTTTACTGTTACTGTTTGTTTCGGATTTCTTGTGGTGCTCTGGGGGTCATGAAGTGTTTTTTATGGAGCATGGTGTAATGTCCAGCCCACCCTTAAATGCTCCATAAAGGTGTGTTCACACTCCCTCTTCCCCCCCCTCCAGGCATCGAGCCCAGGGGTAACATTGTGCTGAAGCCGGCCGAGTTCATCGTGGAGACGGTGGAAGCCGGGCTGGGGGAGGTGCTGGTGTACGTGGAGGACCCTGAGGGACACACTGAGGAGGTGGGCTTCTAGAACTCTCCCCGACACCGTAGCAACTGCAGACTATCCTGCTGTCCTTCTGTACTACAGCTAGACCACCTCGAGAAAGGGTTCTTCCGTAACCACCTGACCAGCCTCGACCAATCTCTTTCGTCTCTGCCTTGTTCCTCTCCACTCCCAGGCCAGAGTCATCCCCAACAACGATTAAGAACAGGACCTACTCTGTGCTCTTACCCTGCCCAAAGTAGAGGGTCTTCAACAAGGTAACCCCACACACAGGACACCACTCTCTGACACACGCAGACACGCAACAAACCCGCATGCAGATGCATTTTCAATCGCACCCAGCCTAGTGTCATTCCATCTCCAGGCAGTGTGTCAGGGCTCGGTGTGGGTTGCGCTCCCCAGGTCAAGGTGCTGTTCGCTGGGCAGGACATCGACAGGAGCCCCTTCATGGTGAACGTGTCCAAGGCCATGGGAGACCCCAACAAAGTACAGGCCAGAGGACCAGGCCTGGAGCCTGTGGGGAACGTGGCCAACAAGCCCACCCTACTTTGACATCTACACAGCAGGTAACATACACACGCATACCAAAATGCCCTGTTCATGTATATAGTTAAGCCTTTTCTTTATAGGAATTCCTTATAGCTTAGGCTAACAGCTTAGGCTAACATGTTTTGCATTGTTCACCGTCTAAACAGTGCTAGCGTACACCTGCTACTGTACGTCAATTGAGTCAAAAGCACAAGCTGTGTTTTCCCCTCCCCAGGGCGCGGGTGCGGGAGATGTGGGGGTGATCATCGTGGACTCCAGGGCCGCAGGGACACGGTGGAGATCATCCTGGAGAACAAGGGGGACAGTGTTTTCCGCTGCACCTATGGCCCCGTGCTGGAAGGGGCCCACACCATCTACGTGACCTTCGCCGGCCAGCAGATACCCAGAAGCCCTTTCACCGTTCACATCTCAGAGGGTGTGTGCTCGGCCATCGTCGCGCCCACACACACACACACACCACAAAACCAGACATCAACTGGTCAGCCATATTTTTCCCTCCCCTTCATCTCCTGAGTTCGAATGAAGTTCTAATTCCCAGACTTTAACCAAAGAACTAAATGTTTCTCATCTCCATAACAGTGTGTACTGTAGGTGTTGAACTGAAGCAGGTCTGATGTGGTCTGGTCTGGTCAACAGCCTAGGCCCCGGGTTCAGAACAGGTTCTTACAGTCTCCTCTGGACCCGTCCAGAGTGCTCGGGGTTCAAAGTGGTTCTGATGGTCTTGTGGTGGTGGCCTTTCAAAGTGTGGAGAGTTCTGGATGCTGGAGTTTGCTTGACCCAGAACGTGTGTGTGTGTGTGTCGTTTCCAGCTCCACAGAGCGCCCTGCCCCCAGGGTCTACGGTGCAGTAGTTCCCCAGTCCATACGCACCCCGCCCACAGACAAGACCAAGAGACCCCCCCAACGCCGCCCAAACCCAGGCGACCAAGTTAGTACAGGCCGCGGGAGTGCAACTGGAGCCTGCCTACGCTAGCCTGCCCCCCCCCCCCTGCCCCCCCTCCCCCGCCCCTTCCGGAAACCTCCAGTTCACCCCCTCGATGCTGCGGGGGGGGGGGGGGGGCTCGGCTTCATGGCATGTGCTGGCGCTTAGACCTATGAGGCTTCATCACACCCTCTAGGGAGAGAGAGAGAGAGACAGTGAGAGAGAGAGTGAGTGAGTGAGAGAGAGAGAGAGAGAGAGAGAGAGAGAGAGAGAGAGAGAGAGAGAGAGAGAGTGAGTGAGAGAGTGAGTGAGAGAGTGAGTGAGAGAGTGAATGAGTGAGAGGGTGAGTGAGAGAGTGAGAGAGTGAGAGAGTGAGAGAGAGAGTGAGAGAGAGAGTGAGAGAGAGAGTTAGAGAGAGAGTGAGAGAGAGAATATGATTGATAGGATGACTGAGACATGGTGTGAGAATGAGTACGAAGGCGTGTTTGGACAAGAGAGAGAGTGTGTGTGTGTGTGTGGGTGCGAGAGAGAGAGAGCAGAGAGAGCGAATGTGTAGAGAGCAGAGAGTGTGAGAGAGAGAATGAGAGAGATAGAGAGTGTGTGTGTGAGAGAGAGAATGAGAGAGAGAGCGTGTGAGAGGGAGAGCTCCCTTACGCCCACTCATCCTAACCTCCGTACGTCAGGAAGCATCAGGCAGGGTTGGCTGGCTCGGACGGTCACCTTTACAGGCGCTCTCCGCACACAGTCCTGTGTTTACATCCACCCACTTCCAAACAGAAA
>JAMDYH010000203.1:0-11466 GCA_023658055.1 Thaleichthys pacificus | reverse complement strand
GCAGTGGCTTATAGTCTCGCTAAACAGAGAATCAGAGACATGACAAGCTTCTCAGCTTTGGCTGGATTTGAATCTCTGACATTGACGTTGCCAGGACACCAATTTATCCTAGTGAGCTATTTTCAGTGCTGGAAATCAGATTTCAGTGACTGCGTAAAAATATAAGGAATTTTTCCTGTGGCAAGCGGTTGTCAGATTTGTCCCAAGTTAAACAGCTGTAATTCAGTTCTATTTTGACATTTCAAGGTGATTGTGGTCTGAAGATAATCTGTGCCAAATAAGGTGAATATTTAGTATTCACCAAAAACGTTTTATTCATTCATTCAAAATGGCGGCCACATCAATTCAGCTGGTATCACAATTTAACATGTGTCAGACACGGGATCGCCCCCTAGAGGTTAGATGACACAACCTTTTGTGGACCTCTTCGAAACAGGGTCCCGAGCACCTGTACCAAGTTTGATGTCAAGTCAGCGAATATTTCCTGAGATATGATCTTCATCGCCGACTTTTATCAGCTTTACTGGAATGTGAAAAAGTTTGTGAGGCTTGATCTGAAGATAAATGGTGCCAAATTTTGGCTTATTGCAGCGCCACCTAGAGGTGAAATGGCATGACCTATTTTGGACCTCTTTAGAACAGAGTCCCTAGTCCTTATACCAAATTTGGTGTCAATGCAGTAAAGAGGTGCTGAGATATGACCACACTTCTTTTATGGTGGCTTGGTTGACGACTTTGATTGGCTGTTCCAGTCAAAAGTGTAGAAAATCAAAAAAACATGTGATGTCTTTTATGAGGCTTGATTTGAAGATAAATGGTGCCAAATTTTTGCTTATTGCAGCGCCACCTAGAGGTGAAATGGCATCACCTATTTTGGACCTCTTTAGAACAGGGTCCCTAGTCCTTATACCAAATTTGGTGTCAATGCAGTAAAGAGGTGCTCAGATATTACCTCACTTCTTTTATGGTGGCTTGGTTGACGACTTTGATTGGCTGTCAAAAGGTTTAGATAATCAAAAAACGTGATGTCTTTTGTGAGGTTTGGTCTGAAGATGATCTGTGTCAAATTTGGTGAAGATTGGACAAACCTTATAGGAGAGGTAGCGAAAAAACGTTATATTCAAAATGGCGGCCACATCAATTCAGCCACATCAATTTGATTGGCTGTAACTAACAAACGGTTGCGAAAATCAAAGCTCCAGGGGATAACTTTTGTGAGGCTTGGTCTGAAGATCATCTGTGGCAATTTTGAAGAAGATTCGTCAAGAAATGGAGGAGGAGTAGCGAAAAAACGCTTTTCCTTAACATTCAAAATGGCGGAGAATCTATATGACTGGGTATGACGTCATAGAGTGCGTTGAACTTGTCTTGATCCAGGGAATCCAATGATACCTCATTTTGGAAAATGCGGCATATGGTTCAAAGGTAACGTGTGTAAACACACCTTCAACTTTGACCCATTGGTGGCGCTAGAGGGTTGGAATGGGAGACATGAAAATTGGTGAAAGTGATGAGGGGACAGGTCCCAAAGAGTGTGCCAAATTTCACAACTTCTGACCATGTGGTTCTAGGAGCTGCCATAGACTCCCATGGCAGATGTATAATAATAATAATAATAATAATAATAATTATAAGAAAAGGTAGAAACACTTATGTGGCTGCGCCGCTTCGCGGCTTGGCCACCAAATATAGCTGCAAGCAGCAATGTGGTGGCCAAGCAGGTCAGATAAACCAGAAGAAACTTTCGACATCTAGTGACTGTGATGTACCTGGCTTCCTTTGCAGTGGCTTATAGTCTCGCTAAACAGAGAATCAGAGACATGACAAGCTTCTCAGCTTTGGCTGGATTTGAATCTCTGACATTGACGTTGCCAGGACACCAATTTATCCTAGTGAGCTATTCTCAGTGCTGGAAATCAGATGTCAGTGACTGCGTAAAAATATAAGGAATTTTTCCTGTGGCAAGCGGTTGTCAGATTTGTCCCAAGTTTAAACAGCTGTAATTCAGTTCTATTTTGACATTTCAAGGTGATTGTGGTCTGAAGATAATCTGTGCCAAATTAGGTGAATATTTAGTATTCACCAAAAACGTTTTATTCATTCATTCAAAATGGCGGCCACATCAATTCAGCTGGTATCACAATTTAACATGTGTCAGACACGGGATCGCCCCCTAGAGGTTAGATGACACAACCTTTTGTGGACCTCTTTGAAACAGGATCCCGAGCACCTGTACCAAGTTTGATGTCAAGTCAGCGAATATTTCCTGAGATATGATCTTCATCGCCGACTTTTATCAGCTTTACCGGAATGTGAAAAGGTTTGTGAGGCTTGATCTGAAGATAAATGGTGCCAAATTTTGTCTTATTGCAGCGCCACCTAGAGGTGAAATGGCATGACCTATTTTGGACCTCTTTAGAACAGAGTCCCTAGTCCTTATACCAAATTTGGTGTCAATGCAGTAAAGAGGTGCTGAGATATGACCTCACTTCTTTTATGGTGGCTTGGTTGACGACTTTGATTGGCTGTTCCAGTCAAAAGTGTAGAAAATCAAAAAAACATGTGATGTCTTTTGTGAGGCTTGATTTGAAGTTAAATGGAGCCAAATTTTTGCTTATTGCAGCGCCACCTAGAGGTGAAATGGCATCACCTATTTTGGACCTCTTTAGAACAGGGTCCCTAGTCCTTATACCAAATTTGGTGTCAATGCAGTAAAGAGGTGCTGAGATATTACCTCACTTCTTTTATGGTGGCTTGGTTGACGACTTTGATTGGCTGTCAAAAGGTTTAGATAATCAAAAAACATGTGATGTCTTTTGTGAGGTTTGGTCTGAAGATGATCTGTGTCAAATTTGGTGAAGATTGGACAAACCTTATAGGAGAGGTAGCGAAAAAACTTTATATTTAAAATGGCGGCCACATCAATTCAGCCACATCAATTTGATTGGCTGTAACTAACAAACGGTTGCGAAAATCAAAGCTCCAGGGGATAACTTTTGTGAGGCTTGGTCTAAAGATCATCTGTGGCAATTTTGAAGAAGATTCATCAAGAAATGGAGGAGGAGTAGCGAAAAAACGCTTGGCGGAGAATCTATATGACTGGGTATGACGTCATAGAGTGCGATGAACTTGTCTTGATCCAGGGAATCCAATGATACCTCATTTTGGAAAATGCGGCATATGGTTCAAAGGTAACGTGTGTAAACACACATTCAACTTTGACCCATTGGTGGCGCTAGAGGGTTGGAATGGGAGACATGAAAATTGGTGAAAGTGATGAGGGGACAGGTCCCAAAGAGTGTGCCAAATTTCACAACTTCTGACCATGTGGTTCTAGGAGCTGCCATAGACTCCCATGGCAGATGTATAATAATAATAATAATAATAATTATAAGAAAAGGTAGAAGCACTTATGTGGCTGCGCCGCTTCGCGGCTTGGCCACCAAATATAGCTGCAAGCAGCAATGTGGTGGCCAAGCAGGTCAGATAAACCAGAAGAAACTTTCGACATCTAGTGACTGTGATGTACCTGGCTTCCTTTGCAGTGGCTTATAGTCTCGCTAAACAGAGAATCAGAGACATGACAAGCTTCTCAGCTTTGGCTGGATTTGAATCTCTGACATTGACGTTGCCAGGACACCAATTTATCCTAGTGAGCTATTCTCAGTGCTGGAAATCAGATGTCAGTGACTGCGTAAAAATATAAGGAATTTTTCCTGTGGCAAGCGGTTGTCAGATTTGTCCCAAGTTTAAACAGCTGTAATTCAGTTCTATTTTGACATTTCAAGGTGATTGTGATCTGAAGATAATCTGTGCCAAATTAGGTGAATATTTAGTATTCACCAAAAACGTTTTATTCATTCATTCAAAATGGCGGCCACATCAATTCAGCTGGTATCACAATTTAACATGTGTCAGACACGGGATCGCCCCCTAGAGCTTAGATGACACAACCTTTTGTGGACCTCTTTGAAACAGGATCCCGAGCACCTGTACCAAGTTTGATGTCAAGTCAGCGAATATTTCCTGAGATATGATCTTCATCGCCGACTTTTATCAGCTTTACCGGAATGTGAAAAGGTTTGTGAGGCTTGATCTGAAGATAAATGGTGCCAAATTTTGTCTTATTGCAGCGCCACCTAGAGGTGAAATGGCATGACCTATTTTGGACCTCTTTAGAACAGAGTCCCTAGTCCTTATACCAAATTTGGTGTCAATACAGTAAAGAGGTGCTGAGATATGACCTCACTTCTTTTATGGTGGCTTGGTTGACGACTTTGATTGGCTGTTCCAGTCAAAAGTGTAGAAAATCAAAAAAACATGTGATGTCTTTTGTGAGGCTTGATTTGAAGTTAAATGGAGCCAAATTTTTGCTTATTGCAGCGCCACCTAGAGGTGAAATGGCATCACCTATTTTGGACCTCTTTAGAACAGGGTCCCTAGTCCTTATACCAAATTTGGTGTCAATGCAGTAAAGAGGTGCTGAGATATTACCTCACTTCTTTTATGGTGGCTTGGTTGACGACTTTGATTGGCTGTCAAAAGGTTTAGATAATCAAAAAACATGTGATGTCTTTTGTGAGGTTTGGTCTGAAGATGATCTGTGTCAAATTTGGTGAAGATTGGACAAACCTTATAGGAGAGGTAGCGAAAAAACTTTATATTTAAAATGGCGGCCACATCAATTCAGCCACATCAATTTGATTGGCTGTAACTAACAAACGGTTGCGAAAATCAAAGCTCCAGGGGATAACTTTTGTGAGGCTTGGTCTAAAGATCATCTGTGGCAATTTTGAAGAAGATTCATCAAGAAATGGAGGAGGAGTAGCGAAAAAACGCTTGGCGGAGAATCTATATGACTGGGTATGACGTCATAGAGTGCGATGAACTTGTCTTGATCCAGGGAATCCAATGATACCTCATTTTGGAAAATGCGGCATATGGTTCAAAGGTAACGTGTGTAAACACACATTCAACTTTGACCCATTGGTGGCGCTAGAGGGTTGGAATGGGAGACATGAAAATTGGTGAAAGTGATGAGGGGACAGGTCCCAAAGAGTGTGCCAAATTTCACAACTTCTGACCATGTGGTTCTAGGAGCTGCCATAGACTCCCATGGCAGATGTATAATAATAATAATAATAATAATTATAAGAAAAGGTAGAAACACTTATGTGGCTGCGCCGCTTCGCGGCTTGGCCACCAAATATAGCTGCAAGCAGCAATGTGGTGGCCAAGCAGGTCAGATAAACCAGAAGAAACTTTCGACATCTAGTGACTGTGATGTACCTGGCTTCCTTTGCAGTGGCTTATAGTCTCGCTAAACAGAGAATCAGAGACATGACAAGCTTCTCAGCTTTGGCTGGATTTGAATCTCTGACATTGACGTTGCCAGGACACCAATTTATCCTAGTGAGCTATTCTCAGTGCTGGAAATCAGATGTCAGTGACTGCGTAAAAATATAAGGAATTTTTCCTGTGGCAAGCGGTTGTCAGATTTGTCCCAAGTTTAAACAGCTGTAATTCAGTTCTATTTTGACATTTCAAGGTGATTGTGGTCTGAAGATAATCTGTGCCAAATTAGGTGAATATTTAGTATTCACCAAAAACTTTTTATTCATTCATTCAAAATGGCGGCCACATCAATTCAGCTGGTATCACAATTTAACATGTGTCAGACACGGGATCGCCCCCTAGAGGTTAGATGACACAACCTTTTGTGGACCTCTTTGAAACAGGATCCCGAGCACCTGTACCAAGTTTGATGTCAAGTCAGCGAATATTTCCTGAGATATGATCTTCATCGCCGACTTTTATCAGCTTTACCGGAATGTGAAAAGGTTTGTGAGGCTTGATCTGAAGATAAATGGTGCCAAATTTTGTCTTATTGCAGCGCCACCTAGAGGTGAAATGGCATGACCTATTTTGGACCTCTTTAGAACAGAGTCCCTAGTCCTTATACCAAATTTGGTGTCAATGCAGTAAAGAGGTGCTGAGATATGACCTCACTTCTTTTATGGTGGCTTGGTTGACGACTTTGATTGGCTGTTCCAGTCAAAAGTGTAGAAAATCAAAAAAACATGTGATGTCTTTTGTGAGGCTTGATTTGAAGTTAAATGGAGCCAAATTTTTGCTTATTGCAGCGCCACCTAGAGGTGAAATGGCATCACCTATTTTGGACCTCTTTAGAACAGGGTCCCTAGTCCTTATACCAAATTTGGTGTCAATGCAGTAAAGAGGTGCTGAGATATTACCTCACTTCTTTTATGGTGGCTTGGTTGACGACTTTGATTGGCTGTCAAAAGGTTTAGATAATCAAAAAACATGTGATGTCTTTTGTGAGGTTTGGTCTGAAGATGATCTGTGTCAAATTTGGTGAAGATTGGACAAACCTTATAGGAGAGGTAGCGAAAAAACTTTATATTTAAAATGGCGGCCACATCAATTCAGCCACATCAATTTGATTGGCTGTAACTAACAAACGGTTGCGAAAATCAAAGCTCCAGGGGATAACTTTTGTGAGGCTTGGTCTAAAGATCATCTGTGGCAATTTTGAAGAAGATTCATCAAGAAATGGAGGAGGAGTAGCGAAAAAACGCTTGGCGGAGAATCTATATGACTGGGTATGACGTCATAGAGTGCGATGAACTTGTCTTGATCCAGGGAATCCAATGATACCTCATTTTGGAAAATGCGGCATATGGTTCAAAGGTAACGTGTGTAAACACACATTCAACTTTGACCCATTGGTGGCGCTAGAGGGTTGGAATGGGAGACATGAAAATTGGTGAAAGTGATGAGGGGACAGGTCCCAAAGAGTGTGCCAAATTTCACAACTTCTGACCATGTGGTTCTAGGAGCTGCCATAGACTCCCATGGCAGATGTATAATAATAATAATAATAATAATTATAAGAAAAGGTAGAAACACTTATGTGGCTGCGCCGCTTCGCGGCTTGGCCACCAAATATAGCTGCAAGCAGCAATGTGGTGGCCAAGCAGGTCAGATAAACCAGAAGAAACTTTCGACATCTAGTGACTGTGATGTACCTGGCTTCCTTTGCAGTGGCTTATAGTCTCGCTAAACAGAGAATCAGAGACATGACAAGCTTCTCAGCTTTGGCTGGATTTGAATCTCTGACATTGACGTTGCCAGGACACCAATTTATCCTAGTGAGCTATTCTCAGTGCTGGAAATCAGATGTCAGTGACTGCGTAAAAATTTAAGGAATTTTTCCTGTGGCAAGCGGTTGTCAGATTTGTCCCAAGTTTAAACAGCTGTAATTCAGTTCTATTTTGACATTTCAAGGTGATTGTGGTCTGAAGATAATCTGTGCCAAATTAGGTGAATATTTAGTATTCACCAAAAACTTTTTATTCATTCATTCAAAATGGCGGCCACATCAATTCAGCTGGTATCACAATTTAACATGTGTCAGACACGGGATCGCCCCCTAGAGGTTAGATGACACAACCTTTTGTGGACCTCTTTGAAACAGGATCCCGAGCACCTGTACCAAGTTTGATGTCAAGTCAGCGAATATTTCCTGAGATATGATCTTCATCGCCGACTTTTATCAGCTTTACCGGAATGTGAAAAGGTTTGTGAGGCTTGATCTGAAGATAAATGGTGCCAAATTTTGTCTTATTGCAGCGCCACCTAGAGGTGAAATGGCATGACCTATTTTGGACCTCTTTAGAACAGAGTCCCTAGTCCTTATACCAAATTTGGTGTCAATGCAGTAAAGAGGTGCTGAGATATGACCTCACTTCTTTTATGGTGGCTTGGTTGACGACTTTGATTGTCTGTTCCAGTCAAAAGTGTAGAAAATCAAAAAAACATGTGATGTCTTTTGTGAGGCTTGATTTGAAGTTAAATGGAGCCAAATTTTTGCTTATTGCAGCGCCACCTAGAGGTGAAATGGCATCACCTATTTTGGACCTCTTTAGAACAGGGTCCCTAGTCCTTATACCAAATTTGGTGTCAATGCAGTAAAGAGGTGCTGAGATATTACCTCACTTCTTTTATGGTGGCTTGGTTGACGACTTTGATTGGCTGTCAAAAGGTTTAGATAATCAAAAAACATGTGATGTCTTTTGTGAGGTTTGGTCTGAAGATGATCTGTGTCAAATTTGGTGAAGATTGGACAAACCTTATAGGAGAGGTAGCGAAAAAACTTTATATTTAAAATGGCGGCCACATCAATTCAGCCACATCAATTTGATTGGCTGTAACTAACAAACGGTTGCGAAAATCAAAGCTCCAGGGGATAACTTTTGTGAGGCTTGGTCTAAAGATCATCTGTGGCAATTTTGAAGAAGATTCATCAAGAAATGGAGGAGGAGTAGCGAAAAAACGCTTGGCGGAGAATCTATATGACTGGGTATGACGTCATAGAGTGCGATGAACTTGTCTTGATCCAGGGAATCCAATGATACCTCATTTTGGAAAATGCGGCATATGGTTCAAAGGTAACGTGTGTAAACACACATTCAACTTTGACCCATTGGTGGCGCTAGAGGGTTGGAATGGGAGACATGAAAATTGGTGAAAGTGATGAGGGGACAGGTCCCAAAGAGTGTGCCAAATTTCACAACTTCTGACCATGTGGTTCTAGGGGCTGCCATAGACTCCCATGGCAGATGTATAATAATAATAATAATAATTATAAGAAAAGGTAGAAACACTTAAGTGGCTTCGCCGCTTCGCGGCTTGGCCACCAATAATAATAATTATAAGAAAAGGTAGAAACACTTGAGGTGGCTGCGCCGCTTCGCGGCTTGGCCACCAATTATAAGAAAAGGTAGAAACACTTAAGTGGCTGCGCCGCTTCGCGGCTTGGCCACCAAATATAGCTGCAAGCAGCAATGGCGGATTCCTCCTAACATTGCGAACCATTGAAAAATGTATGTTCTACACAAATTGTCACTGTATAGAAAAATCTATGCTGTAGACTTACCAATGGGATACCAAATCTGAAATGCAATACCATTAAGATCCACAAGGGCTTTTATTTCAAGCCAAGGAGTGAAGGGAGGGGGCTTGGTGAGCCTACCCATTCCAGAAAGCCTTGTATCTTTGTGCATCTGGGCGTGGCCTGTAGCGTCACCTATGGGTGATATTGGGCCATTTGTGGTGTGGTAGTTACTCTTGGCCTATACTATCAATGTTTCAGGATTTTGAGAACTTTTTACCATTGCATTCAAAATCGGAAATGCAATACCATCAAGATCCACATGGGCCTTTGCTAAAGACCAAGCAATGAGTGGGGGCTTGGTCAGCCCACACTCTCCTGAAATGTTGAGTATGCGTCTTGCCAAGCCTGCGCGTGTGTCAAGGGAAAGGCTGAGTGTGTGTGAGAATGTGGAGCGCGCGCGCTGAGGAGCAGAGGGAGACATTACATTGGAAATTTCCTTAGCAATTAGCCAAGAATTGCTAGTTTCAAATATTCACAAAAAATCGACTTTTCATCTCACAGTCAACTTTTTCTCAGATTTGTGTACTAAACATTCTCAAGAGTCTTCATATGAACTTGTGATTGCATCAGAGTATCAGTTTTTGACTGGTGGATGTGTAAAGCATTTTTTTTTTCTACATGAAACTTGGTGTAGGTATAGAAGGAACTGTCCTTAATGAGTGTGCCAAATTTCACAAAAAGTTATCCAAGGGGTCTAGGGGCTGCCATTGACTCCCATGGAACTAGAATAATAATAATTATAATAATTAAACTAACAATAACAATAGGTTTCCTCCTTACGGAGGAATCCTAATAATAATAATAAAACTAACAATAACAATAGGTTTCCTCCTTACGGAGGAATCCTAATAATAATAATAAAACTAACAATAACAATAGGTTTCCTCCTTACGGAGGTATCCTAATAAGAAAAGGTAGAAACACTTAAATGGCTTCGCCGCTTCGCGGCTTGGCCACCAATAATACCACCAATTACAATAGGTGCCTCGCAGCTTCGCTGCTTGGCCCCTAATAATACCACCAATTACAATAGGTGCCTCGCAGCTTCGCTGCTTGGCCCCTAATAAAACTAACAATAACAATAGGGTTCCTCCTTACGGAGGAATCCTAATAATAAGAATACGTAGAAACACTTAAGGTGGCTTCGCCGCTTCGCGGCTTGGCCACCAACTAGAGAGGGTACAATTTCTGGGGAAATTGTAGGGTGTGCCTGCTTGCGTCGGTTGCACAGGGGTCCGTTTTTTAATTACATTTTTACAACTGATATTTCTGTATATTTTATATAAAAATGCATACTTATTATTTATAAAGATTACATAGATTTAAAAGCATCTTTTTTTTGCTGCTCATTTACAAATCAAAATACGAGTGAAGTATAGAATGAAATAGATTTCCCCTGCAAGAGGCAGCTACATAGCTGAATCAAAACGAATATATTTGGCAGACCGGTGTAAAAATTTACCTAATCTCTATGACTTAAACGTCCTTTTACGTTTTTCCCTTCTCGTGATATTTTCAGGCATTTAGCCTACTCATATTGCATTCATTCATTAATAAAGAACCCCCTTTGAAGATTATTATTATACGACGTTACCGGCAGTAGAAGATGGAATCGCGATTCAAACAGTACCATCTGCTAACTGAAAATATGCCCCCCAAAACGTAAATAAGCTTGACATTTATTTAGTGGAAAATCGCTCATTCATAAAAAGCTCACTGGTAGCGATCATTGTCAGTAACAATGCAAAATGCGATATAGCCCTGTGTGGAGATAGCCTGGTCCTAACCAGACAACGTACATTGCATTTGTACAGAGTCTGGCCTCGCTCCATTGACAAGCGTTGACTTCCTTGTAGGCAGGTACTATGTTGAAGTTTAAAACTATTGGATCTGCCCAGAGCCACTCTGGATCTGCCATAAACAATCGCTAGCGTTCGCCTTAGCCAACTCCTTCACCACGGAGCTAGCTGCCGTAGCTGGAAAATCAAACTTTTCCCGAACCCCGTGGGGAGGAGGGCCACAACATCATGACCACCAACAAAACTCAGCAAGGATTGTTCTTGCTCCGGCTTTAACTTATGGATATTCGGCAGCGTTGCCACAACCGCAGAATAGCTTCGCTCGCATCTTTCTCCGCCGCCATTACTGAATTACAACTCAAACTAGTGCACAACATCAACGTCATCGTTCTCAGCCACTCTGTTCGCTGATTCGCCGGTAGAAAATCAACCTGAAAAATCTGACTTCCGTACGTCATGGCCAGACCTATGTACAGAAGCAAAAATAAAATTGAGCGGAAGTACGTAGGAGGGCAGAGCCAGGCTGGTGTGGAGAAGCTTCCCCGGTAAATTGTACTACTACAGTACAGCACTAGACTACTGCTGTGTTCGTCTTGGTAGCGATTGCGTTGGTTGAATTCGATTTAATGTTCTGTTGTACGGTTTAGGCTGAAATTAATTATTTTCATGAACAGATTGACAAAGTTTAGG
>JAMDYH010000202.1:0-36929 GCA_023658055.1 Thaleichthys pacificus | reverse complement strand
TGCAACTGCAAAAGCTACTTGAACTCAGATTAAAATGCTGCTGCAAAAAAGCTGAACTGCAGTATTGTGGGTATTAAATAAGATCATGCTACATCTAACCAGCGGATCATTTCTTGCAAGTGTCAAAGTGGTATTTGTACAGACTGTATTAACACCGTAGGCGTGAACAATGCATGCATCGTCATCCATCTGACTTTAGCCTAAGCGAAGCTAGAGAGGATGCATTGGGAGATTTCCTACAGTAAGCTAGATACTGAAAACGGTGAAGATATTTCAGTAACGACAAGTTACTTAACATGTGTTCAATATCGTCAATTAAAAGTAAAACTTTCCAGTTACGAAGCGTTTGTTCGTAGGATTAACGCCAGCTGCAGCAAACACTTGAAACTTGCTCAAATAAAAACGATATGGCTAGATTA
The DNA here is from genome assembly GCA_023658055.1 of Thaleichthys pacificus. NCBI lineage: Eukaryota > Metazoa > Chordata > Actinopteri > Osmeriformes > Osmeridae > Thaleichthys > Thaleichthys pacificus. The sequence goes on along the minus strand of JAMDYH010000202.1, from coordinate 36,510 downwards.
TGTACACTTTAAGATCAATGTACATACCTTGTTTGGCCAATTTGGTCGATTGTGGAAAAGAAGTCGAACCGTTTTTAGTTATGGAGAGCCATCGCGCTAGCTCGACTATAGGAGAGAATAACAGAAATTTAGCTAGAATCCACACCTCAAACAAGTTAACCTAGACGCAAAACTATACGTCCAATCCAAAAAATAAGGATATTTTCCGAGACCCGAGACTCTGCCGAAACCATAGATATCATTTATATGTATGTGCGGTCAGAAATACAACTCTTGGCAGTTTCGAAAACGTGTACCCAATTCTGCTTTCATGGTGCTTGTTTGTTTGGTTGCCACGGCGATGGCGCAGCTGTGATAGCTAACGAGCTAGGCAGAGAGAAAAACGAACATTTACCTAGAATCCACACCTCAAACAAGTTGACCTAGACGCAAAACTACAGGTCCAATCCAAAAAATAAGGATATTTTCCGAGACCCAAGACTCTGCCGAAACTAGATATGTCATTTATATGTCTGTGCGGTCAGAAATATGTCTCTACCGGCAGTTTCGAAATCGTCTTCCTTCTTGCTTTCTCTGACGGATTTTACCCACCTCTCCATTGAAGTTAGTGAGAGAATTTGAAAGGCTGCTCTCGCTTCAAGGCTCATAGCTGAACATCTGTAAATGTGAGCTCTTTAGTAGTTACATTGGCTGAAAGAGGACAATTTTTCCTACATTTTAAGGTATAACTTGTTTCTGTAAGTTAAACTATATGAACGTTAGAGGAATTTGTTTGACAATTTAGTTGAATATCAGAAAAAGTCTCTAGCTGAAAGTATGCTGAAGTAGTTACGTTTGAAAGAGGAGGAAGCTTTTTAATGATTTGAAAGGATTTACCACTACTTTTAATGGGAGAATAATTTGCACAAAAACCTTAATGTCTTAAAAAGTATAAAAGTGAGAAATACCAAAAGTCATAGCCATCATCTCCTGAAGGAGCTGAACGTTTTGATACAAAAATTGTAGGAATCGGTGAAAGTATGCAGGACGAGTTAAAGGCCAAAGAAACGGCGGAAGAACTAAGAAGTTGAAAAACAAGAGTGAGAATGCTGAACAGCATTCTCACAATAACTAGAAAGGCATTTCCTGCAGAAAATGCGTTGGAATGCTGAAATCTGAAATACATTTTTTAAATGGCTGAAAATATAGAAATGAGAAAAATACCTGCAAGCTGAAATTAATTTTAAAAAGGTGTGAGTCGCACAAAAGAGGCAGTGTGGAAGCTGAACTGCATCATCTAACAACGCTAAGAGCTGAAATACAATGCGGGAGAAGCTGAAAGCTGAACTGTTAAACTGTAGAAGTAGTAGAATATTAGTTTTAGTAGCTGAAATGATACTTGGGATAGTAATAAATGTAGCAGACACAGTAGTATCAGTGGCGTATTAGAATAACACAGTTCCATTAGCAAAAGTAGTAAAATAGATATTAGTAGGATCTGCAGAATTAGTAGTTGTAGTAATGACATAAGTATAAAGCAGACGTTGACTTAATCAAAAACAGGTTTTATTTGTTTACATTTAGAAAACAATTTTGTGAATCAACTATTTTGAAATACCTAAGAATAGGTATACACATGTGAAAAACCTTGAATATACCTACCAGCTAAAACCCCATACTAAATGACTCATTATGATAAAAATATGTAATTCTTTCAAGGTTAATTAGTTCATATGCACGTAGCAATTGAACAATTGACAAACAAAAACACATTTCAACAACAACAAAAACACATTTCCATCCTTTATCTTTCAGATATCTGTTAAAAAACTGACTGAAAAGGGCAGGATGACATGTATTAGTAGTATGAAGATGGGGGATAGGAGGACAGAGATGGTCCTGACAAGAGAAAACAGGAAGTTTTTGTTATAAACTTTAAGTCTGAACCTAAACTTGCTAAAAAGGTTTATAATTCACAATAATTAAATACCTTATTTTCTACTGCAGGGCAGATCAGCATGTACTGTCTGTCCAGTGCAACTGAATACGGCTGCATGATGTTTAGCTTCTTTTATGTGTTTAGCCCTCTCTGCACTCCTGAGTGTCCCCACTGTGAAGTGGAGGGATCAAAGAAGAAGACCTGAAGGAAGAAGTTGATATAAATTACAATGTTATATTAGATGTACAGTTAATGTCATTAACACTATTGCATTGAAACAAAATGAATACATGAATGAAACAAAACCTTAGGAATCACATATGAAATGAAATAAGAAAACAATACCTTATTATCTGTTGTGAAGAAACCTCGACACTGACAGGGAGAACATGTGTCTCTGTGGTCCAGCTGTTGCAAGTGTCCACTGTTGATGAACAGTTAAGATGGTGCTCCAGGCCAAGATTGGCACAGGTCCTTACATATTACCCACAGGAGGACTGTCTTCCGTACATCCAAAAGGAAACTTAACATTACAGAGAACACATGAGAACCACTGTTGATGAACAGTTAAGATGGTGCTCCAGGCCAAGATTGGCACAGGTCCTTACATATTACCCACAGGAGGACTGTCTTCCGTACATCCAAAATGAGCGAATAGTGTCTTACTGAGTGTACTTCGTGACTGCCATCTTGACTGTAAGTAAGTAACCAGAGTTTGTTTTATTCATTTGTGTTGAGCTAAAACGTTGTTTCTAGGATAGAGGGTAAGGGTATAGCAGCTAAATTGGTCAATAGGTAGCTAGCTAGAGGTTGAGTTTCAGGGTACTTGCCGCCGAGTGCGACCCTGGCTTTGTTTACATAATTAGGGCCATTGTAGAATTTGGTTAAATCAGCCCTGACTTCTGTAATCAGATTCAGAGCGAATAGTGTCTTACTGAGTGTACTTCGTGACTGCCATCTTGACTGTAAGTAAGTAACCAGAGTTTGTTTTATTCATTTGTGTTGAGCTAAAACGTTGTTTCTAGGATAGAGGGTAAGGGTATAGCAGCTAAATTGGTCAATAGGTAGCTAGCTAGAGGTTGAGTTTCAGGGTACTTGCCGCCGAGTGCGACCCTGGCTTTGTTTACATAATTAGGGCCATTGTCAGTTGCGCCTTTAGCATATTTAAGGCGGCTAGCAGTGCAGAGGCAGCCTCGTCTGGCAGCCTCGGTGCACGAAGACTTGGTCGAACAAAGACAGGGAGTCTACCTGCGGGAGTCCACCGAGGATGGCCGACGAGGCGGACCACCTCTTCCGATAAGTATCACCCTATTTGTATTCTATTCTACCTAGAACATATTCCTAGCTAGCATGTGTTTCTTCAGCATTCCCGCTCATTACACCACTCGCAGACGTAGACGTAGATATGTCACAAAGTATATACGGTCCACTTCTAATCTTAGCTACCTATCCAGATCTTCCTCACCTGCCCTCTCTCTTTCTATTGGGCTCTGGAACTGCCAGTCTGCTGTGAACAAAGCAGACTTCATCCCGGCGTTTGCATCCCATGCTTCTCTTCACGCCCTTGCGCTGACAGAGACATGGATTCGCCCAGAGAACACTGCAACTCCAGCTGCTCTCTCCGTCAACCACTCGTTCTCTCACTCACCCCGCTCAACTGGGCGAGGTGGTGGGACAGGTTTGCTTCTTTCCCCACATATTAAATACACATCCACCCCACTCTCTGTTACTGCCAAATCATTTGAACACCATTATGTGATGCTAACTGATCCTATCAAAGCATTGTTAGTTGTCCTCTACCGCCCACCAGGGCCGCTAGCCGACTTTGTGGAAGAGCTGGACATGCTCCTCAGCGTCCTCCCGGATGATGGAACACCGCTGATACTCCTTGGGGACTTCAACATCCACCTCGAAGGAACGCAGGCCGTCGACTTCAAGTCTCTTCTGACATCCTTCGACCTGAAGCTGCTGAACACACCGGCGACCCACAAGGCAGGAAAACAGCTCGACCTCATCCTGACACGTAACTGTATCACTGACTTAACCTCTGTAACCCCACTACACATTTCTGATCACTCCTTCATCCAATTCTCTGTCTCTCTCCCTCCAACTCCTCCTACCTCCCCTCCCCTAGTAACTTTCCGCCGCAACCTCCGCTCCCTATCCCCCTCCCATTTCTCCTCCATTGTAACATCCTCCCTCCCTCCCATTGACGAGTTTATGTGCCACCCCACTGACACTGCCTCCAACACCCTGTTATCCACACTAACTGCATCACTTGACACTCTCTGTCCCCTGTCAACCAGGCCTGCGCGATCCTCTCCCTCCTGCCCGTGGCTCACGGATGTGATTCGTGCAGAACGGTCCATCCTTCGGGCAGCTGAGAGGAGATGGCGCAAGTCCAAAGACGGTCTGGACCTCGATAAGTATCACTCCCTCCTCAAATCCTTCTCTGCCTGCATAACTGATGCTAAAACCCACTACTTCCTTAACAAAATTAACTCTGCCTCAAACCCTCACAAACTTTTCTCTACCTTCTCCACCCTTCTTAACCCACCTCCCCCACCCTCCCCCTCCACCCTGACAGCAGACGACTTCTCCTCCTTCTTTGAGAAAAAAGTTGCTGACATTAGCAGTCGGTTCCCTGAACCCACCTTTCCTACCCACTCGCCCTCTATGACTAACCCAACTAAATGTCTAAACTCTTTCTCTCCCCTGTCCGAGGCAGAGATCTCTGACCTCATTCTCTCTCATCGCCCCACCTCCTGTCCCCTTGATCCAGTCCCATCCCCTCTCTTTCAAACCATCTCTCCCTCCATCATAACTTTTCTTCTCCATGTCCTTAACTCTTCTCTTACTTCCGGCACTTTCCCCTCTGCCTTCAAACAGGCCAGAGTTAGCCCTCTACTCAAAAAACCCTCCCTTAACCCTGCCGTCCTCCAGAACTACAGACCGGTATCACTACTACCCTTCTTTTCTAAAACAATTGAACGCGCTGTATCTAACCAACTGTCAAACTTCCTCTCTCAGAACAACCTGCTTGACCCCAACCAATCGGGCTTCAAGACTGGTCACTCCACTGAAACTGCCCTCCTGTCAGTCACCTCTGCCCTTCAGTCTGCCAGAGCGGCGTCGAGGTCATCCGTCATCATTCTGCTGGACCTTTCTGCAGCATTTGATACGGTTAACCATCAGATCCTGCTGGCCAGACTTTCTGAGATGGGCATCACTGGCACTGCACTTCAGTGGATCTCATCCTACCTGTCGGGAAGATCCTACCAGGTCTCCTGGGGAGGCAAAGTGTCAGGCCCCCGCCAGCTCTCCACTGGTGTCCCACAGGGCTCTGTCCTTGGACCGCTCCTCTTCTCCCTCTACACCACCTCGCTTGGACCAATCATCACCTCCCATGGCTTCTCCTACCACTGCTATGCTGACGACACGCAGCTGTACCTGTCGTTCCCCCCGACTGATCCGGGGATCTCAGCTAGGATCGAGGCCTGCCTCACAGACATCTCCGCCTGGATGACCGAGCACCACCTCCAGCTGAACCTCGCCAAAACAGAATTCCTCATCATCCCGGCCAAACCCTCCATCTCCCACGATCTCTCAATCACCCTGGGATCGGCGACGGTGACCCCTTCATCCTCTGCCAGGAACCTCGGGGTGACCATGGATGACGAGCTCTCCCTCACTGCCCACATTGCTGCGGTCTCCCGGTCGTGTAGATTCACCCTCTACAACATCCGGAAGATCAGGAGATACCTGTCTGAGCATTCCACCCAGCTGCTAGTCCAAGCACTTGTCCTCTCAAAGCTGGACTACTGCAACTCGCTGCTCGCCGGTCTCCCAGCATGCGCAACCCGCCCTCTCCAGAGGATTCAGAATGCGGCAGCCCGTCTGGTCTTCAATCTACCCAGACGCTCCCATGTTACCCCGCTCCTCATCTCCCTCCACTGGCTTCCCGTCACGGCCCGTATCAGATTCAAGACTCTGGTACTGACCTTCCGAGCGGTGAACGGGACTGCACCCGACTACATCAAGTCTCTCCTGCAGCCGTACACCCCCACCCGCCACCTACGGTCTTCTTCTGACAACCGTCTGGTGGTCCCACCGCTCAAGAGCGCCCGGTCCCAACACAAGCTCTTCTCCTGTCTGGCCCCCCAATGGTGGAATCAACTCCCCACCTCCATCAGGGACACTGACTGTCTCCCCACCTTCAAGAAAAGGCTCAAGACGCACTTGTTCCGGGAGTACAACGGCACTTAGGAATGCTTGGCTGGACCTGATGTTAATTTCCTCCAGGATCACAATGACTCGTATTGAGAGACTTGTTGCTCCTGTTGGTTAGTTGTGACGGTTTTAAATTCTTGTACTCACTGTGAAATATTTTACTGTTGACTGTTGTTTTTGTCTTCTCCTTTACAGGTACACTCTTGCACTTTTTGAGTTTCATGTTGTTTAATTGTAACTTGTTTAACTGCATGCTCTTATGGTTCTTCCCCTTGGCACTTATTTGGTTTTTCACAATGTATACTTCATGTTTTGGCTGCTTGCAATGTTTGGGGCTATCTCGTTGTTATGATCAGTGACCTATGCTCTTTTGTAATGCTCTCTCTTGGAAGTCGCTTTGGATAAAAGCGTCTGCTAAATGCATAAATGTAAATGTAAATGTAACTATCTCCTGTCCATCAAAAAGGAAACTTAAGATTAGAGGACACAGGAGAATTGTGTCTCCTGCCCATCAGAAAGGAAAATTAACATTAGAGGACACAGCAGGACTGTGTCTCCTGTCCATCAAAAAGGAAACTTAACATTAGAGGACACAGCAGGACTGTATCCTGTCCATCAAAAAGGAAACTTAACATTAGAGGACACAGCAGGACTGTATCCTGTCCATCAGAAAGGAAACTTAACATTAGAGGACACAGCAGGACTGTGTCTCCTGTCCATCAGAAAGGAAACTTAACATTAGAGGACACAGCAGGACTGTATTCTGTCCATCAGAAAGGAAACTTAACATTAGAGGACACAGCAGGACTGTATTCTGTCCATCAAAAAGAAACTTAACATTAGAGGACACAGCAGGACTGTGTCTCCTGTCCATCAGAAAGGAAACTTAACATTAGAGGACACAGGAGGACTGTGTCTCCTGTCCATCAAAAAGGAAACTTAACATTAGAGGACACAGGAGGACTGTGTCTCCTGTCCATCAGAAAGGAAACTTAACATTAGAGGACACAGGAGAATTAAAATAAAATGAAGGGGGATTAGGGGAAGTGTGGGGTTTCAGCTGGTAGTTAACCGTACATCAGAAAGTATTATATTTAGAACACATACTTTCTGATGCATGTCTGCTATACTAAATGTCAGCAGCTGTGTACAATGCTGCACACAGCTGCTGAAAATGTTTTGGCCTGTGCATTTATCAACCCTAACCCAAACCCACCCTGATAAATGCACAGGCCAAAATGTGTTAAAATATTGCTAAACAGAACATGGTTACCTGGAAAACTTTATGACCCATAATATTATCCATAACTGTGAACACCTAAAATTACCCTAAAAATTGCCATTCTACTAAGTAAATACAGTGCAATAATATATTTTGACCAGATGATTATGTTTTCTTTACATCAACAGTTACATAATCCCAGTCTAACAACAATGTGGTATTGTTAGAAAATACATGATTCTCAGTGGATTTTGGTCTTACCTGACAATTCTGAGACCTGTTGGAGGAATGTAGACAGAAAACATGACAATTGATATTTTTGTGTGTACCAGAATGAGTGTCCTGCTGTGGTGGAGAGATAAAAATGGCTGCACAGAGGATCCCTCTCCTCTGGATAATTGTGGAAGATTGTATTAAATCACTGCAGTCACTGTATGATATTAGTTTAATTTAAGTCACAAGTACTTTACATTTTCTTTAAAACTCAGCTGATACCTTTATGAACTGTTAGAGGACATGACACAGTAGACAGGGTTATGATAACTGTAATAGCTTATCATCCCCAGAGTGGAGACAGTGTTGTGGTTGAGAGATAAAAATGAGGTCCAGCAGTGTGTTCTTATCAGTGGTTGCATTAGTGATGACTTGTGCATATCCTCTGGACTGGAAGAGCTCAAGGATTGGCTTAGCAGTGTTGGAGAAGAGATTCTCGTTGAAATCACCACAGACAATGATGGGCTGACAGTCCATGATCTCCAATGAGTCCAGCAGGCTCCCCAGGTTAAACAGGAATGATCTCACACTGTAGTCTGGAGGTCTATACACAGCTGCGATCAGGGCACTCACTGGGGCTTCTACCTTCAGAGCCACAAACTCAAGATCAGTTACATTATGTATGTACTGTTTCTCACGCACTTGAATGTGGCTTCTCACATAAACAGCAACTCCACCACCACCTCTGTTGGCTATTTGTGGCACATTTGTGTAGGACAGGTGTCTGTTGCGTTTAAACATATTGTAGCCATCTAAATGGAGACTCTCTGCAACAAAGGAGCCTTGAAGGTGAGTTTCTGTGAAACACAAAACATCTGCAAGACACAGTTCATGATGGCTCCTGATGTCATTGACATGAGATGGCAAACCTTCCGTGTTATGGTGAACAATGGTCAGAGTGTCAAGTCTGCTCGATGTCTGTTTGATGCGAAGAAGAGGCATCATGTCATCCAAGTTGACTTGTCTCATGGTCTGTAGGGCTCCAGTGATTTCTGGGTTGGCATATATTTTACTCTCATCCAGATCCAGCATGTGCAGTCCACTGAGAGAGGTCACTCTACTGATAGCTACATAAGCCATGCCAGGTTCAAAAATGTGTTTTAGTGACACTACAGCTGATGTCTTTGTCATACCCTGAACCTTGTGTATCGTACAAGCAAAGGCAAGTCTAACAGGAAACTGTCTGCGTACCACTCCTTTCTGTTTCAGATTGTCCTCGGCTCTCTCTATGTACACCACGTCATCAGGGCCGCCTGGAGCTCTATTACGGTAATTCCTTCCAGCGGTTTCATCATCCATCTTGAGCCCAAGCATAGTGACATGTGCAACACCACTTTGTTCTGAGGTTATTACCCTGACTAGTGTAGAGAAGGATCCATTCACCAGTCCTTGAGACACGTCTATGTTCCTGGTGAGCATGATTCGAGCACCTTCAGCTACGCTTAGTGTATCTGGTAACTCATTTCTGTTTCCTTTGTATGGTTTGTCTTGTCGAGCCATTCTTCCAGTTCGTGGGTCCTTCTTATAGTCATCTGCATCAATCTTGGTGATATTAGAATGGAGCAGAGCTAATGTTACTGAGTTGTGAGAATCAACCTGTTTATTAGTTGCAAAGATGTGCAGGACATCAGGTGGACAAAGTGATGGTTCAGTGATGGTCTGTGACAGCAAAGCTCTGTCTGCTTGAGACAACTCATCTGACTTTCCTTTCACACGGATCCGGTTCAACATCTCAGCAAAGGCAACATCATCCTTCTGCCGCATAATCTCAGTCAGGGTAATCGTCTGAAACTGTTCCTGCCATAGGTCAATCTCACAAGGCTCATACACACACAAGGTCTTGGATTGCCGCACTGGTGGTAGCTGATAAAAGTCTCCAACAGCTATTACTGACATTCCTCCAAAGGGTTTGGGACTACCTTTGATCTGTTTCAGTCTCGCATCCACATAAGCAAACAGGGGCTTTGACACCATGGACACTTCATCAATGACGAGGATTTCAGCATTTAAAAGTTCTGATCGGATTTCATCCAGTTGGTTACCAAGTCCTTGAAATGGAGGTTTCAGACTTCGTCGAAGCTTGAGCAGAGAGTGCAGTGTTGATCCTGATATATTAAAGGCTGCAGTTCCAGTGAAAGCTGTCAACAGGACAGTGGGGTTTGATATGTCAACCTCCTCAGAATGGCTGGGCAGTTTGCACAGTATCTTAGATGCCTCTGAGTAGATACATTTAATGAGATGTGACTTTCCTGTTCCGGCACCACCATTGATGTAAAAGAAAAACTGCTCAGGATTTAGGCCACAGACACGCTTTATGCACCAATCTCTGACTGCATAGAATACACATGCTTGTTTCTGGTTCAGGTTCTGATACATCTGCCGTAACAGTGTGGGGTCAAACGCAGGAGGCTCTCTGATGGCTCTGGCTTCTGTTGCAACATTAGCCTGATTAGTGTATTCTGGAACATTTTCTTGTACATTTTCATGATCTGGCTGTCTTGCCTCCAGTTCTTTGATACATTCCAACCTGTCCACTTCAGATTCTGGAGCCAGATTACACCATTCATCAATCACTCCTCTGTTCTGTTCAAATTCTTCGACTGCATTCTCAATCTCCTTGCTGTTTTTCTCATATTTGTCTTTGTTTCGTTTCACTATGTGTTTGACATACTCATGATGGTTAGAACCTGGTAGTTGAACACAACAACAATTATAGAAGGACTCGTATGTGGGGAAATGCGGTCTTTTAAGTTCCTGGTCTGATCGGTGAGGAATGTACAGTTTCAGTAATGTGCCATAGAACTTCTCAGGATATTTTTCCTGTGAGCAGCGATAAAATCTGATGATAGCAGGCTTATCGTTTTTACGCTTTTGCACAAATCCCATCTCATTGAGGAGGGGCAACACATCTCTACCTTTTTTCTGCCGGCCATAGACAATTCTGCAAGTAGCTGCAAAATCAGCCAAACACATCTGCTCAAACTCTGGTGTTTCTGGTCTGGCTTTGTATTTGTCAGTCAAAGATGTCATCCACACATTTACACTTTCTGATGTTGTGTTCTCCAGGTAAGACATGAGGCGACTCATTTTCAGCGCGTTGTCATCTGTTGGTACGAATATGACACCACGTGAACACTTCTTCATGTTTATTCCACATGCACGAGTCACACACTCCTGAGCACTGACCTCTCTCTTTTTAGAGTAAGCCTGCATGATTTCCCTCATTTCATCACATTCATTGACGTGGTCTCTGGTGGAGTTCTCAATGACTGTTTTGAGGTACTCAGAAAGTCCAGCTTCCTTTTTGGTTATGTAGCTGGTGAGATACATGATGCACGAGTATGCATTGAGAATAAAACTAACATCAATATTGGCATCCCAGGCTTCAAGAAGATGTGCATTGTATCCATTTACCCAGCAGTCTTTTGGCTCACGTTTCAGGATCACCGCACTGGATTTGTTGATAACATTGAGGCATCCTTCATACTCTTGGAGTGTTAAATTGCATTGAGCTAGGAGCTGCTGCAAACTGAGTGAGGCAGTTTCAGGTTCATTCAGCAACAAGTTCAGTGGTTGGAGTTTTGACTTTGCTATTTGCACTTGCAGTGGATCAATGCCCTCACCAGGTCTTGATATGATTGTCTTTGTGGAAGGTGGTTTAGGAAATCCAAATCTGCAACCAGAGCTGGGACTTCTGAAACATGTCCTTGAGTGTTTTTTGCTGTGTATTTGCACTTCTGTGACCTTCTTGTGTAGTTCAGGTTGTGTGCGTGGGTCAGGCAGCTGAGCTGTGATGTATTTGGACACAAAATCTGACACAGTCTGATCATCATCCTCCTCAAACACAGGTGCACCTTCTACCCATATGAGACAGTGAATGTGTGGGCTTCCTCTGTGCTGAAACTCAACTCGGTAAAAGTAGTCAACAACTTTGCCAAGAGGCTGTGCAGGAGATAAGAGCAGATCTCTGAATAAGGCCTCAACACGCTTATCAAACATGCGCATTGTTGTTACAGGATTGCTTCTCAGAATGTCACACTTTGCTGACCAGTCAAGCCCTTCAAAATCTACCTCTTCACCTTGCTGTCTTTTTATTGCTTCAATCACTTCAGGCCAACGCATCTCAGCTGCAGAAAACGTACAAAAGAAAGTGGGAGTTCCCAACTGTCTGATCATGGCAAAAAGATCTCTTGTGGTTTTCTCCCAATAGGCTGGTGTCCCTCTCAGCGGCTGCATGAATCTGACTGCATCTTTGTTTCTCACCAGTTTCTCAACCTCTCGTTTATTTTGCAGCATACCAGAAGTTATTTTTCGTCCATCTCGAGTCATTGGCTTTCCTTTCCTCAACTGTATTGTCATGCTGGATGTGGCCAAGTGTATTTCAGTCACAAACTGTGCAAAGAACAAATAGTTTGTGTCTCTGGCAAAACGATCATCAACACAGAAAAGCCTTGCTTTGAAATAACTGCTGGGTGTTACTTTAATACGTCTCCCTTCATCCAGTGTGTTTTGACCTGTAGGGAACTGCACAGGGAAAGCCATCGCCTCAAGCTTAGGAGTTTTGAAAAAACCAACTGGACTGTTACTTTCTGCAGGGGCAACAGAGTAGATACCTTCACTGAAACATAAAATCTCCTCTGAAACATCACATGGCTGAAGACATGATTCGAGAGCAAAACCACCGTTAGGCATGTCACCTTCCTGTTCTTCATCATCTCTTTGCTCCTCTGGTTGTTCACCATCACAAGACAACATGTCAACATCCTGCTCTCCATCAAGCTCAGTTTCTGTCTCACACATTGCACTTTTCTCACACATGTCAATTTCCTTTAAATCGGCATCATCATAGTCGTTCTCATTCATAGTTGCATCCTCATCCTCCTCATCATCATCAGGAAGTGTTGGGTCACACAGCTCAGCTTCATCTCTGATAGTTATGTCCTGATATTGTGGGTGAATGCGTTTGAGTTTATGCAGCGCCTGCACTAGTTTAGACCAGGTGACAGTCTGGAACAGCTGATGACCTCTGTAACACAATCGTCTCTTCAGTTTTACTCTCATCACTTGAGACTCACTTCTCAGTCTGGGTAATGCTTCAACTGTTTCCTGCACCTCAGACGGGACACAAACCACGTTACCATGTATCGCTCTCTGTCGTCCTTTGGGAAGAGGAATGATCTTTGCAAACGCTATGCACTTCGCTATGAGATGTCTCTCCAATATGTTGAGGTCACACAGTTCAGGTGGAATGTCAGCGAGCTCCAAGTTGTTAGCTACAGCGAGTGTTGGCATGACTCCATCTTTAAGATGATTATGGCAGGTGTGACAAATCCACTCTTCCCTTCTCTCATCGGGCACATTGCACTGTTGTTCATCTCTGCACTCATCATCACAAACATGGACGTACTTTCCTGTCAGGCATGCTGCAACCATGTGTGGATTTTTGACATAGTTTAACCTTTTACAAGTTTTCACTTGGTTTGGAAATGATGCTTTATGACAGATGGTGCACACATAAGTGGGGCCAGCTTTTATTTGAGATCTGAAAACAGATATGGCCTCTTTGATCAAACTGTTGTCACTTTCTTCGGTTTGTCTATTTATCCCTTTGTGTTTCCTTTTTATTTTCATGGCACATCTCATGTTCTGCATACTCCGATATGTAGTATTGCTTTTATATCTGTCTTTCATTTGTTGTCTCATTAGTTGTTTGTGTCTTACCCTGAATGCTTGGTCATGAGCATATCGCTGAATAATATGATATCTCTTCCTTTGTCTAAAATCGATTCTGTCTTTATAAAAAGCAGTGAAGGACAGTTTTTTTTCCTTTCTAAACTCAGCATTGTCTCTGTAGCGGTCAGTAAAGTGCTGTTTTTTTTTCTCTCTAAATTCAGCATTGTTTCTGTAACGAGACACTAAGACTTTTTTTTTTCTCTCTCTAAATTCAGCGTTGTTTCTGTAACGAGAGACTAAGACTTTTTTTTTTCTCTCTCTAAATTCACCGTTGTTTCTGTAACGAGAGACTAAGATTTGTTTTTTTCTCTCTCTAAATTCAGCGTTGTTTCTGTAACGAGAGACTAAGATTTGTTTTTTTCTCTCTCTAAATTCAGCGTTGTTTCTGTAACGAGAGACTAAAATGTGTTTTTTTTTCTCTCTAAATTCAGCGTTGTTTCTGTAACGAGAGACTAAGATTTTTTTTTTTTCTCTCTCTAAATTCAGCGTTGTTTCTGTAACGAGAGACTAAGATTTTTTTTTTTTTCTCTCTAAATTCAGCGTTGTTTCTGTAACGAGAGACTAAGATTTGTTTTTTTTTCTCTCTAAATTCAGCGTTGTTTCTGTAACGAGAGACTAAGATTTGTTTGTTTTTCTCTCTAAATTCAGCATTGTTTCTGTAACGAGAGACTAAGATTTGTTTTTTTCTTTCTCTAAATTCAGCATTTTCTCTGTACCGGGAGGAAATGTACTCTTTCCGTTTTTGCTGTAATTCAACATTGTCTCTTGTGTAATTTATTTTATTTTGTCTGAATTCAGGATTGTTCTGATATTGCTTTCTTGCATGAGATATTTTTTTGGCTTTATATACCCTATCTGAAGCATACTTTTCTCTTTCCTTTTTTTTTTTAAACTCTATTCTTTGTTGAGTTTTTTCTGAGATCATTACTCTTCTCTTCATTTTTGTCCTTTGGTTTTTATTACACTTTGTCAATTTACATGAGATTCCCTGTAATAGAATATCAGATACATCACTGGCAACAGTATTTACTACTGAAGACATATTTGATTCATTGAGAGAAGCATCATGTGATGGAAGGAAACTGGATTGACTTGACAGTTCTGGTTCATTTGGGTTATCAGGGAATATGACTTCTTGTTGTCTCACCGATGATGTAAAGATGATGTCACTGGACTCTCCTGTCAATATGTTACCAGAGGGATCCTTGAGAACAGGGTTTATCACTTGAGCAGTTGATTCTGATTCATTGTGAGGAGCATCATGTGATGGCAATGTTGTGATGAGGACCTCTGGTTGTTTTACAGCTGGAGTGTGAGGAGTCATTTCAGGTGAAATGGTCTGATCAGTGGCTGTGTTTCTCTTTAGAGTAGGTGAGTTAGAGTCATTAACAGCTTCATCCAACAGAGGAGGTTCCTCCAAAGGGACAGCCGTAGGTCTGCAGTCTGTGTTTGGGAGAGCATCGTTCAGGTTGACTGTGTTCACACTGTAGAACTCCACAGGCTTCAACTCATAGTTACAGGAGGACTGCGTGGCCATCATTCTGTGGGACTTCTTGAGCCTGTCAATCATGTCACTGAGACGTGTGAATGTCACCATGACAGCAGTACCTGATGTGCATGAACCGGGGCGTAGGGGCAAGCCGCTGGCTGCTCTGGAGTGTGGATCAAAGAAACCATATCGGCCTGACTTGGTTCTGAATACTGCAATACATAACAGTCTCATCAACAGCAGAGCATACTTCACATCTGACAACAAGCAGCTCAGTCCTGACTCCAGGTCCAAAAAGCTATCCACAGCTCCAGGCAAAGGTTCTCCTAATGTGCCATACCTTGAAAGTTTTATCATGTCGGCGTAATGTGTAGACCTGCGTGCAGGAACTTCATCAGTGAGCTCATCGGTCGTCAGATAGATGTGATTAGGGACTTGTTTCCTGGTCTCTCTATACATCGTGTTACCTTTATCCAAAACAAGGTCCAGGTCTGCTCTGGTGATGTTTTCATTCTCGTGAAGGAATGCTAGAAAGGTCAATGAGTTACAGGTACACTGCCGATTTCTGGATCTGCCGTATTTAATAGAAGCCTGGCTGCGGGATGCACGGACATGTTGTTCAGAAGGCTGATCTCCAGGGTTTACACAGTCTGCATTAGAAGGCCCTGCTACACATGGATCTTTACTGTGTTGCCATCTCTTTACAGTATCTGCATTAGATACCTCTGGTACACATGACGCATCACTTTGACCTCTGGGGTTTACCTGCTTCACATTAGAAGGCCCTGCTACACATGAATCATCATGGTGTTGTCCTCTCTTTACAATATCTGCATAAGATACCTGTGGTACACATGAAGCATCAGGCTGACCTTCCTGTTTCACACGTTTACACTCTGCAGACATCTTTACCTCTCCACTGCTCTCAGGATCAACACATTCAGCTCCTTCAGTTGTTGCACAGTGAGACTCATTGGACCTCTGCCGGCGCAGGCTCTGAGCTTGTGACCTCTTACTCTTCCTTGGCATTGTTGTTGTGTTTCAAAACCACAAATGTTATTGTACAAGACCAATATATTAAATAAAATACAAATAGTAGAATATTCCCGTTAACGAACCAGGATCTGAAAATGGATTAAACCTGTGTGCTGTTATTAATCAAAAGCACTTATGAATGATAAATTAACTCAGTTTTTGGTTACACTTTTCAAAACAATTCAATGTATAATTATGTACCAAAACAAAAGACTTCAGTGTCCAGCAAATGCTGATCTAGAAAATCCTAGCAAAGTCAGTGGATATAGATGTGAGGTCGAACGTAACACTATAAAGGGATCAATATATTAGTGTTTGTGACACAAATGTTTTGGATGTCAATTTGCCATCAGAAAATGATCTTATTAATATTACTATATTATACTATTGTTTATATTCAAAATCAGGAACAGTTGTTGTGGGAGTGTGATGACATGAATGCTTCTGAAGGAGGTTGGATCTGCAGGAAACAGCCACTCCTGATGAATCCACTTCCTCCTTGTTGACGTCTGTGTTTTATTTCAGTATTAACAGGTAAAACAAAACACTGGTATACACTGTACGATTGAAACAATGTAAGTTTATATGGAAAACATGTTTAATTAATTTAAATAATCAATACAATGCATGTATGTAGTGGTATTATTTTTCAGTGACAGTATTCAATAAATGTATGTGTTGATAGGAGATGGAAAGAGGTGAGAGTGAGAGAAGAGAATCTCTCAGGTCATTCAAAAAGGTAGATCAGGTACCGATAACCCGAGTGAGTGAGCGATCAGAGGAGGTAGATCAGGTACCAATAACCTGGTGAGTGAGTGATCAGAGGAGGGACAGAGAGCGTGAGAGATGAGAGACTCTCAGAGTTCTGTTCAGACAGGTTGCAATAACCATGGGTAACCAACAATTGGATTTGTTCAAGTTCAAAAATAGTAAGGTTTTTCAAGGTTCTGCATACAGATAGAGTGGGATAGAAGAGGGATACAAAGATAGAGTTTCCAAAATCAAAGACAGAGCGGTAGATTTGACAGGAAAGCTAGAGTTATCCAATTTTAGACAGAGTGGGATAGAAGGTATAGGATAGACAGAGAGCTAATATGATAGAGGAGAGATGCTGGACAGCAGGAAACCTGTAAGACAAAATAAAAGCATCCATTACTTAACAGTTCGAATAACAAACTAAGTAACGTCTACCACTTCTAGGTAATGAATCATTGACAAAAATATATATATATTAAATACTATAAAATATTCGTTTTTTATTTCATACGCCACCTAAACTCGACACCACCCACCGAACACGATATAGCATTAGCTAGTTATAACTAATGCTACCATAGGTATAACTAATGCTACTGTAGCGACCATAACTAAAGTTATGGTAGCATTAGTTAACTATAACTAATGCTACCATAGGTATAACTAGCGTTAATGCTACTGTAGCGACCATAACTAATGCCAATTGAGCTAGAGCTAGACTACAACCTAATCTACATCGTCTTCGGTGGGTGGTGTCGAGTTTCGGTGGCGTAAATAAAAAACGAATATTGCGGTCTCATTTTAAAAACTAAACCAATTGGCACTACCTTTACGGTCATAATATAACTTTGAATCCAGAGCATGACCTGATGAAGAATGCCTGAAATTGTGTGTGTTTTGCTAGCTAGCTATAGCTAACATCAAGGCCATGAATTTAGCCTTTCGGAAAGGCCTGGAAAGGCTTTCCAGCCTAGGCCGTTAAAAAGCAGACGTATATTATGTTCTCAAGGTTATTAGATTACTATGCCTAAGTTAATGGAAAATATTTGATTTAATATTATGTGAACTCACCTCCTTTCACTGTAGTTCAGTTTAGCCACCGCTCATAAATCGAGTAGAGTTGAGGACGTAACGGTTGCTCCCTCAATTCAGAAGATGACGCAGGCAGGCACGCGGAAACTATTTTTTGTTCTTGCTCCCAAGTCCCACCCCAGGTAGCCAGCCGAATCGGACCGATTGCTCACCGAGTCTCGGCGCACTCTGCTGTGTTCTGGCATCGGATCGCTTAAATTGAGCCGGCTATGGCCCAGAATAGATTGCCAGATTTGGCTAGGATTTGGTTGTGCGGACATGGGCCGATTTCGGCCGATAATTGGCATATTTCGACCAAATTATGGCGACATCTGTAGCAGTTTATTTGAGTGTTTGTACTGTTCTGTCTTTCAATAAAACAAATTAAGGATAATTTGTGTGTGTATCGTATTCTTGATATGCCAGTATTTGTAGTTTGTACTAACATTTGTATCACACTATCACACATTTGGAAAAACAACACAATTTGAATTGGCCGCGGGAATATATAGGCTACTCGCGCACCCATCTAGCGCCTGTGTGTGAGAGGCGCTCATCTACTCGCGCACCCATCCAGCACCGGTGTGTGAGAGGCGCTCACATTTTTCAACTATCATTCCTGTTAACGGTCATTAGAGGGAGCAGTAGTCGTAACCAGGTGAGTCCATAGAAAAATATACTATATGGTACTTTTCGGGATATTTACTATAAAAAAATAATGTGTTGCTAAGTCTAGTTTACGTTAGATATTTAGCTTACTAGTAATATTAACCTAGCCTATAGTTAGTCTAATGATGTGTTGCAGCTAGTATACTGTAGCTAGCTACAAATTGTAACTAGTACAGTAGGCTACAATGTGTCAGGTTGGACTCTTGTTACAGCCTACCACCATCCTTAACTAGAGATATCAATAGTTGTATTCATTATACAGCTTGAAACGGCTTACTTTGCCTAATTTTCTAGATGTTTTGGTCAATTCATGTCTAACATGTTACAGAACCGGGTGAAAACTTGATTGTGTACAATAATTTGTTGATAGCCACTTGTACACTTTAACACGGAACCAAGAAACGTTCAATACACGGATAAATAGACAAACAGAAGAAAGTGACAACAGTTTGATTAAAGAAGCCATATCTGTTTTCAGAATTTAAATAAAAGTCGGTTAGAGTTAGCCTAGTAGCCGCCTCTGACTTGAGTGCTGGTTACAAAACTGCTCGAGAACGTCCTCTCGAGCAGGAGATTCGCGCTCAAGTCAAAGGCGCCCACTACAATTTCTGTTCACATCAGAGGGAGTAGCCAATATGTAAGATTATTCCTGTCAAAATTCAAATTATAAATGAAATTCTCAAATGATGGCTACAATTAATAGCTTGAAACGTTCTAACTTTTATGTATTTATTTTGTAAGATGTTGCTTGTATGTCGTTATGCACATAGCTTATTCTTAACACTTTGTGTGTATTTAATATTTCAGAATGGCCTTACAGAAGCTTCTAGAAACAACGCCTCCAACGCCTTATTTTCGACCCCCGCCAATCCACCTGTGTGTGGTGTTGGCGGAGGAGCAGCCTAGGGTGGTGGCCTGGGAGTTCGAAAAGGATGGCGCAAGACCAGCCAGCACCAAACTTAACACTGTGGCCGCACTATCTGACGGCCATTCAGTGGCTAAAATCACAATTTATGAGGAGTTTTCAAAAAAAATCAAGGAGGGTGGGAGTTATGTCGTCAAGGGCCTTTCCCTGAGAGGGCAGTCTCCCCCCTTTCAAATCAACGTCGGCAAAGACACATTGTTCTTTCGAAGCACTCCC
This sequence comes from Thaleichthys pacificus, assembly GCA_023658055.1. Classification (NCBI taxonomy): domain Eukaryota; kingdom Metazoa; phylum Chordata; class Actinopteri; order Osmeriformes; family Osmeridae; genus Thaleichthys; species Thaleichthys pacificus. The sequence goes on along the minus strand of JAMDYH010000202.1, from coordinate 16,973 downwards.
ATAGCGCTCAGTGCAGAGATAAAAGGCTTAGCTGAAGCGCTCATCCATCCCCCTTCTCCGCTGACTCCGCTGTCCACATGCAGGGATGCGAGGGGGATGATAAGTGTATGTACATTAACTGAAACATCCATTTTGATCAGATGTCAAAATTTAAAGAAATTTCAATGGGGAGAGATGTCGTTCCCCTGCGCAACGTAACAATGCAGCAGGTAGCCTATGTCAATCCACTTCATACATATATACAGTATAGCCTATATCTACTTTTATATATATGAGAGAAAAAAAAAAGAAATTAAAATAATATTTCACAGTACCTTCTACAGGGGGAAACACAGATGTCCCTGTGTCTCTGGAGGGAGGCTGCGGTGTGGGAACTAAAGGTCGGGTCCCACATTAAAGTGTCCCACCTCAAGGCCGGAAAGTCGGCCTACGGAGTCAGGCTCCAGTCCACAAATTACTCCACCATGGAGGTAAGCCTACTTGTTTTTTTTAATTACATTTAAGCAGACATTCATTTTTCAGTCAATGTTTTACACTATCCAGCTTCAATCTACACACAGCAAAGGTTGCTCAATTGATGTTGCGATGTATGTGAAGTGCCGATAAAAAAAAGGAACAGTAAAGAACATCTTAAATTAAAATGCAATGCCTCCGTGCTGGGGTATTTTATTTGCATGTTTAAAAACGGTAATGACTGCTCGTTGGGTTGTGGGTGACAGAGGGGTAGCTTATGTCTACTTTTCCCTCGACAGGAGGTCCGCTCAGAGGACATCGTGGGTGCCCTTGGGGTGATGGAGAATGAGGGAGATCCGGGGACCCTCAACCTCCTCCTAGAAGACGGCCGGACCGTAGTAATCGAGGAGCGATTGTGGGAGCCAATCGAGCTCACGATGAAGGAACCCGGAATGAAAATAAAAATTAAATTAATAGGGAACACGGTGCAAAAAATAGCCAAAATGTAAATATTTTATTTTGATTTCTTTGATTTATTTTATTGATATGTTCAATTGTGTATGTTCAATGTTCATTGTAATTATGTTTATAGTTATTTATTCCGTTTTTTTACAGCTCTGAATTGTTAGCCTAGGCCTATTTGTTGCAATAAATATTCAATCTTAGTAATGTTGTGCATTGTTTCATGAAAACATAATTGTTCATTTTAAATGCTGCATGTGACTTATTTTCAGTAGATGTGTCTTATCCGTCTGGTGGAAGATTTTCTAGGTAGGCTATAGGGCTAGGTTGGGATGTCTCAAATACGTTTCAAATACATATCAACATACCTTACTGAGCAAATGACTCTAGCTAGACTGTTAGTCGGCATTAGAAGGAAAGTTACGAAACAATAAGATCGTTTACGTTCCTTGCAAACCAGCGTTAATAAAAAGCGTGTAGCGTAAGTTTGGACATTGTGAAGCAATCGAAGAAATAGTGATTTCAGTGTGGAAGCTGAACTGCATCATCTAACAAAGCTAAGAGATTGTATTCAATTGTATTTAAGAGCTTAAATACAATGCGAGAGAAGCTAAAAGCCGAACTGTTAAACAGAAGAAGAAGTAGCCTAGGCTAGCTAGCTAGTCGTAACAAGAATATTATAGTTTTAACAGCTGAAATTATAGTTGGGATAGTATAGCTGTTCTGTCCCTGGCAAGCATAAAAAATTGGTTTGGCAGTTTAGCGCCATCTAGTGGCCATTATAGAATATCAGCTTTTTCCGTTGGTCATTTGCAGCAGCTGTGTGGTTGCCACGGTGATGGTGCAGCTATGAATGCTAACGCGCTGAGGGCAAAGAATAACAGAAATTTCGCTAGAATCCACACCTCAAACAAGTTAACCTAGACGCAAAACTATACTTCCAATCCATAAAATAAGCATATTTTCCGAGACCCAAGACTCTGCCGAAACCAGAGATGTCCTTTATATTTCTGTGCGGTCAGAAATACGACTCTACCGGCAGTTTCAAAATCTTGTTCTTTTTGCTTTCTCTGACGATTTTGTCACCAGATTTGCATTGGTCTCTATGGGGCGAGAGTTGGACTTTGTCTCGCTTTCGTGGGGCTCTGAACAAATGTGTACGTCTGTTGGATTCAACAGACAACTGTCTACGACCAGCACAACATTAGCTATCTATTGATCCAAAAATGAAGCATGAAGAGCGAAAATTGTGGCAATGCTGGCAAACTAGAAATATTTTTTCAACGACATCCGAAGCTCCCCTCCACTCTAAGCGTTTCAGTCTGCACTCTAGGCTTTCACGTACACACCCATGTAAATCTCAGAAACGGCTTGAAAAAGTCATGAAACATAATCAGTGATATTGAAAAAAGTTGAATAGATATCAAAAAGCTGAATTTTTAAAAAATAGTTTAGGGTTTTGTCAACATTTTAAAGTTTAAATGGTGGCTGTAGCTGAAGGATTGAGGAAGAAGAAGGATTTGAAAGTTGAAGACGTTTAAGAGGATTGAGAGGATTTGAAAAAAAAACTCCATTGGAAAACCATGTTAAACATATTATGAATATTGATTTATATTAATTCAAGCATAAGAGGTACAAAGCTGAAAAGATATAGCAGTCATGGCCTGAAACGGCTGAACTTTTTGATAGCTGAACGGTTTTAATAGCTGAAGATTTGAAGGCGCTGAAAGGTGTCGCGGAAGAAATAGAAGAAGAAGAAGAAGAAGAAGATGCTTGAATAAAGATTCAAAGAACAATACTTGGAATGCTGAAGCAGCATTCCAACAATAACTAGAAACGGCTGTTCCTGCGAAACAGCAGTGAGAATGCTGAAAACCTGAATGGGGATAGCTGACCATGCTAAAAAAGCGGAAAATTGTGAAAATTTAGTAGAAAGTTATAAGCTGAAGTGCCTGAAAGGTATTTTTGAAAGGGGCTGGAGTTGGACGAAGGTATAAAACTACAGAAAAGAGAAGAAAAATGCAAAAAGAGAAATAATTCTGAAGAATTTGAAAATTTAGCAGAATTTTTTTTTGCTGGAGTTTCAAAAGGCCTGAAATGTATGTTAGAAAAGACCTGCAGCAAGATGAAGGCAGAAAAGAGAAGAAAAATGTAAAAGTACTGGCAGTTGGAAGGTACTGCTGTGAAATGTATTTTTGAAAGGACCTGGAGCAAGATGAAGGCAGAAAACGTAATGCAATACAATAAAGGCAAAAATTGAGAAAGATGAGCTGCATGAAAATTTGAAAATCTAGCAGAAAACCAGTTGCTGAAGTCTGGGTTGAATGAATTTGAAGGTAAAAGGACAACACTGGAATGGCATGAACTTGCTGGAAAAATGTAGCAACCGTTGGTCATTGGCAACAGACTGGCAACATTTCTAACATAGAATCTAGGTTTCAGGTTCAAGGTGGAGGAGAAACTAATCATGTGTGCCTGCACACCCAGTCCTGTTCAGACACTGAATTCAAAGATGACATAAAAATAAAAACTTTTAAATTCAATCACGTCACATTACGTGACTTTGTTGGTTGTGCAACTGCAAAAGCTACTTGAACTCAGATTAAAATGCTGCTGCAAAAAAAGCTGAACTACAGTATTGTGGGTATTAAATAAGGTCATGCTACATCTAACCAGCGGATCATTTCTTGCAAGTGTGTCAAAGTGGTATTTGTACAGACTGTATTAACACCGTAGGCGTGAACAATGCATGCATCGTCATCCATCTGACTTTAGCCTAAGCGAAGCTAGAGAGGATGCATTGGGAGATTTCCTACAGTAAGCTAGATACTGAAAACGGTGAAGATATTTGAGTAACGACAAGTTACTTAACATGTGTTCAATATCGTCAATTAAAAGTAAAACTTTCCAGTTACGAAGCGTTTGTTCGTAGGATTAACGCCAGCTGCAGCAAACACTTGAAACTTGCTAAAATAAAAACGATCTGGCTAGATTATGTACACTTTAAGCTCAATGTACATACCTTGTTTGGCCAATTTGGTCGATTGTGGAAAAGAAGTCGAACCGTTTTTAGTTATGGAGAGCCATCGCGCTAGCTCGACTATAGGAGAGAATAACAGACAGCTAGAATCCACACCTCAAACAAGTTAACCTAGACGTAAAACTATACGTCCAATCCAAAAAATAAGGATATTTTCCGAGACCCGAGACTCTGCCGAAACCATAGATATCATTTATATGTCTGTGCGGTCAGAAATACAACTCTTGGCAGTTTCGAAAACGTGTACCCAATTCTGCTTTCATGGTGCTTGTTTGTTTGGTTGCCACGGTGATGGCGCAGCTGTGATAGCTAACGAGCTAGGCAGAGAGAAAAACGAACATTTACCTAGAATCCACACCTCAAACAAGTTGACCTAGACGCAAAACTACAGGTCCAATCCAAAAAATGAGGATATTTTCCGAGACCCAAGACTCTGCCGAAACTAGATATGTCATTTATATGTCTGTGCGGTCAGAAATATGTCTCTACCGGCAGTTTCGAAATCGTCTTCCTTCTTGCTTTCTCTGACGGATTTTACCCACCTCTCCATTGAAGTTAGTGAGAGAATTTGAAAGGCTGCTCTCGCTTCAAGGCTCATAGCTGAAAATCTGTAAATGTGAGCTCTTTAGTAGTTACATTGGCTGAAAGAGGACAATTTTTCCTACATTTTAAGGTATAACTTGTTTCTGTAAGTTAAACTATATGAACGTTAGAGGAATTTGTTTGACGATTTAGTTGAATATCAGAAAAAGAACAGCAAGCAGAGTGTGCCACTCTGCTTGCTGCTCATTCAAAAAATCAAGAAGGAGCAAACATTTTAATGTATTTCAAACTGTCATAATTCAAAATTGGCTGAATATTTGAGAAAGCTGAATCATTTGGGAATAGCTGAATGTCTTGTGAACATTTTAAAGGTTGAATGGTGTCTCTAGCTGAAAGTATGCTGAAGTAGTTACGTTTGAAAGAGGAGGAAGCTTTTTAATGATTTGAAAGGATTTACCATTACTTTTAATGGGAGAATAATTTGCACAAAAACCTTAATGTCTTAAAAAGTATAAAAGTGAGAAATACCAAAAGTCATACCCATCATCTCCTGAAGGAGCTGAATGTTTTGATACAAAAATTGTAGGAATCGGTGAAAGTATGCAGGACGAGTTAAAGGCCAAAAAACGGCGGAAGAACTAAGAAGTTGATATAATAATAACTAGAAACGGCTGTTCCTGCGAAACAGCAGTGAGAATGCTGAAAACCTGAATGGGGATAGCTGACCATGCTAAAAAAGCGGAAAATTGTGAAAATTTTGTAGAAAGTTATAAGCTGAAGCGCCTGAAAGGTATTTTTGAAAGGGGCTGGAGCTGGACGAAGGTATAAAACTACAGAAAAGAGAAGAAAAATGCAAAAAGAGAAAGAATTCTGAAGAATTTTAAAATTTAGCAGAAAATTATTTGCTGGAGTTTCAAAAGGCCTGAAATGTATGTTAGAAAGGACCTGCAGCAAGATGAAGGCAGAAAAGTACAGAAAAGAGAAGAAAAATGTAAAAGTACTGGCAGTTGGAAGGTACTGCTGTGAAATGTATTTTTGAAAGGACCTGGAGCAAGATGAAGGCAGAAAACAGAAGAAAAGAAGAAGAAAATGCAAAACAATAAGGGCAAAAATTCAGAAAGATGAGCTGCAGGATAATGTGAAAATTTAGCAGAAAACTAGTTGCTGAAGTCTGGGTTGAACGAATTTGAAGGTAAAAGGACAACACTGGAATGACTTGAACTTGCTGGAAAAACGTAGCAACCGTTGGTCATTGGCAACAGACTGGCAACATTTCTAACCTAGAATCTAGGTTTCAGGTTCAAGGTGGAGGAGAAACTAATCATGTGTGCCTGCACACCCAGTCCTGTTCAGACACTGAATTCAAAGATGACATAAAAATAAAAACTTTTAAATTCAATCACGTCACATTACGTGACTTTGTTGGTTGTGCAACTGCAAAAGCTACTTGAACTCAGATTAAAATGCTGCTGCAAAAAAAGATGAACTACAGTATTGTGGGTATTAAATAAGATCATGCTACATCTAACCAGCGGATCATTTCTTGCAAGTGTGTCAAAGTGGTATTTGTACAGACTGTATTAACACCGTAGGCGTGAACAATGCATGCATCGTCATCCATCTGACTTTAGCCTAAGCGAAGCTAGAGAGGATGCATTGGGAGATTTCCTACAGTAAGCTAGATACTGAAAACGGTGAAGATATTTGAGTAACGACAAGTTACTTAACATGTGTTCAATATCGTCAATTAAAAGTAAAACTTTCCAGTTACGAAGCGTTTGTTCGTAGGATTAACGCCAGCTGCAGCAAACACTTGAAACTTGCTCAAATAAAAACGATCTGGCTAGATTATGTACACTTTAAGCTCAATGTACATACCTTGTTTGGCCAATTTGGTCGATTGTGGAAAAGAAGTCGAACCGTTTTTAGTTATGGAGAGCCATCGCGCTAGCTCGACTATAGGAGAGAATAACAGACAGCTAGAATCCACACCTCAAACAAGTTAACCTAGACGTAAAACTATACGTCCAATCCAAAAAATAAGGATATTTTCCGAGACCCGAGACTCTGCCGAAACCATAGATATCATTTATATGTCTGTGCGGTCAGAAATACAACTCTTGGCAGTTTCGAAAACGTGTACCCAATTCTGCTTTCATGGTGCTTGTTTGTTTGGTTGCCACGGTGATGGCGCAGCTGTGATAGCTAACGAGCTAGGCAGAGAGAAAAACGAACATTTACCTAGAATCCACACCTCAAACAAGTTGACCTAGACGCAAAACTACAGGTCCAATCCAAAAAATGAGGATATTTTCCGAGACCCAAGACTCTGCCGAAACTAGATATGTCATTTATATGTCTGTGCGGTCAGAAATATGTCTCTACCGGCAGTTTCGAAATCGTCTTCCTTCTTGCTTTCTCTGACGGATTTTACCCACCTCTCCATTGAAGTTAGTGAGAGAATTTGAAAGGCTGCTCTCGCTTCAAGGCTCATAGCTGAAAATCTGTAAATGTGAGCTCTTTAGTAGTTACATTGGCTGAAAGAGGACAATTTTTCCTACATTTTAAGGTATAACTTGTTTCTGTAAGTTAAACTATATGAACGTTAGAGGAATTTGTTTGACGATTTAGTTGAATATCAGAAAAAGAACAGCAAGCAGAGTGTGCCACTCTGCTTGCTGCTCATTCAAAAAATCAAGAAGGAGCAAACATTTTAATGTATTTCAAACTGTCATAATTCAAAATTGGCTGAATATTTGAGAAAGCTGAATCATTTGGGAATAGCTGAATGTCTTGTGAACATTTTAAAGGTTGAATGGTGTCTCTAGCTGAAAGTATGCTGAAGTAGTTACGTTTGAAAGAGGAGGAAGCTTTTTAATGATTTGAAAGGATTTACCATTACTTTTAATGGGAGAATAATTTGCACAAAAACCTTAATGTCTTAAAAAGTATAAAAGTGAGAAATACCAAAAGTCATACCCATCATCTCCTGAAGGAGCTGAATGTTTTGATACAAAAATTGTAGGAATCGGTGAAAGTATGCAGGACGAGTTAAAGGCCAAAAAACGGCGGAAGAACTAAGAAGTTGATATAATAATAACTAGAAACGGCTGTTCCTGCGAAACAGCAGTGAGAATGCTGAAAACCTGAATGGGGATAGCTGACCATGCTAAAAAAGCGGAAAATTGTGAAAATGTTGTAGAAAGTTATAAGCTGAAGCGCCTGAAAGGTATTTTTGAAAGGGGCTGGAGCTGGACGAAGGTATAAAACTACAGAAAAGAGAAGAAAAATGCAAAAAGAGAAAGAATTCTGAAGAATTTAAAAATTTAGCAGAAAATTATTTGCTGGAGTTTCAAAAGGCCTGAAATGTATGTTAGAAAGGACCTGCAGCAAGATGAAGGCAGAAAAGTACAGAAAAGAGAAGAAAAATGTAAAAGTACTGGCAGTTGGAAGGTACTGCTGTGAAATGTATTTTTGAAAGGACCTGGAGCAAGATGAAGGCAGAAAACAGAAGAAAAGAAGAAGAAAATGCAAAACAATAAGGGCAAAAATTCAGAAAGATGAGCTGCAGGATAATGTGAAAATTTAGCAGAAAACTAGTTGCTGAAGTCTGGGTTGAACGAATTTGAAGGTAAAAGGACAACACTGGAATGACTTGAACTTGCTGGAAAAACGTAGCAACCGTTGGTCATTGGCAACAGACTGGCAACATTTCTAACCTAGAATCTAGGTTTCAGGTTCAAGGTGGAGGAGAAACTAATCATGTGTGCCTGCACACCCAGTCCTGTTCAGACACTGAATTCAAAGATGACATAAAAATAAAAACTTTTAAATTCAATCACGTCACATTACGTGACTTTGTTGGTTGTGCAACTGCAAAAGCTACTTGAACTCAGATTAAAATGCTGCTGCAAAAAAAGATGAACTACAGTATTGTGGGTATTAAATAAGATCATGCTACATCTAACCAGCGGATCATTTCTTGCAAGTGTCAAAGTGGTATTTGTACAGACTGTATTAACACCGTAGGCGTGAACAATGCATGCATCGTCATCCATCTGACTTTAGCCTAAGCGAAGCTAGAGAGGATGCATTGGGAGATTTCCTACAGTAAGCTAGATACTGAAAACGGTGAAGATATTTGAGTAACGACAAGTTACTTAACATGTGTTCAATATCGTCAATTAAAAGTAAAACTTTCCAGTTACGAAGCGTTTGTTCGTAGGATTAACGCCAGCTGCAGCAAACACTTGAAACTTGCTCAAATAAAAACGATCTGGCTAGATTATGTACACTTTAAGCTCAATGTACATACCTTGTTTGGCCAATTTGGTCGATTGTGGAAAAGAAGTCGAACCGTTTTTAGTTATGGAGAGCCATCGCGCTAGCTCGACTATAGGAGAGAATAACAGACAGCTAGAATCCACACCTCAAACAAGTTAACCTAGACGTAAAACTATACGTCCAATCCAAAAAATAAGGATATTTTCCGAGACCCGAGACTCTGCCGAAACCATAGATATCATTTATATGTCTGTGCGGTCAGAAATACAACTCTTGGCAGTTTCGAAAACGTGTACCCAATTCTGCTTTCATGGTGCTTGTTTGTTTGGTTGCCACGGTGATGGCGCAGCTGTGATAGCTAACGAGCTAGGCAGAGAGAAAAACGAACATTTACCTAGAATCCACACCTCAAACAAGTTGACCTAGACGCAAAACTACAGGTCCAATCCAAAAAATGAGGATATTTTCCGAGACCCAAGACTCTGCCGAAACTAGATATGTCATTTATATGTCTGTGCGGTCAGAAATATGTCTCTACCGGCAGTTTCGAAATCGTCTTCCTTCTTGCTTTCTCTGACGGATTTTACCCACCTCTCCATTGAAGTTAGTGAGAGAATTTGAAAGGCTGCTCTCGCTTCAAGGCTCATAGCTGAAAATCTGTAAATGTGAGCTCTTTAGTAGTTACATTGGCTGAAAGAGGACAATTTTTCCTACATTTTAAGGTATAACTTGTTTCTGTAAGTTAAACTATATGAACGTTAGAGGAATTTGTTTGACGATTTAGTTGAATATCAGAAAAAGAACAGCAAGCAGAGTGTGCCACTCTGCTTGCTGCTCATTCAAAAAATCAAGAAGGAGCAAACATTTTAATGTATTTCAAACTGTCATAATTCAAAATTGGCTGAATATTTGAGAAAGCTGAATCATTTGGGAATAGCTGAATGTCTTGTGAACATTTTAAAGGTTGAATGGTGTCTCTAGCTGAAAGTATGCTGAAGTAGTTACGTTTGAAAGAGGAGGAAGCTTTTTAATGATTTGAAAGGATTTACCATTACTTTTAATGGGAGAATAATTTGCACAAAAACCTTAATGTCTTAAAAAGTATAAAAGTGAGAAATACCAAAAGTCATACCCATCATCTCCTGAAGGAGCTGAATGTTTTGATACAAAAATTGTAGGAATCGGTGAAAGTATGCAGGACGAGTTAAAGGCCAAAAAACGGCGGAAGAACTAAGAAGTTGATATAATAATAACTAGAAACGGCTGTTCCTGCGAAACAGCAGTGAGAATGCTGAAAACCTGAATGGGGATAGCTGACCATGCTAAAAAAGCGGAAAATTGTGAAAATTTTGTAGAAAGTTATAAGCTGAAGCGCCTGAAAGGTATTTTTGAAAGGGGCTGGAGCTGGACGAAGGTATAAAACTACAGAAAAGAGAAGAAAAATGCAAAAAGAGAAAGAATTCTGAAGAATTTAAAAATTTAGCAGAAAATTATTTGCTGGAGTTTCAAAAGGCCTGAAATGTATGTTAGAAAGGACCTGCAGCAAGATGAAGGCAGAAAAGTACAGAAAAGAGAAGAAAAATGTAAAAGTACTGGCAGTTGGAAGGTACTGCTGTGAAATGTATTTTTGAAAGGACCTGGAGCAAGATGAAGGCAGAAAACAGAAGAAAAGAAGAAGAAAATGCAAAACAATAAGGGCAAAAATTCAGAAAGATGAGCTGCAGGATAATGTGAAAATTTAGCAGAAAACTAGTTGCTGAAGTCTGGGTTGAACGAATTTGAAGGTAAAAGGACAACACTGGAATGACTTGAACTTGCTGGAAAAACGTAGCAACCGTTGGTCATTGGCAACAGACTGGCAACATTTCTAACCTAGAATCTAGGTTTCAGGTTCAAGGTGGAGGAGAAACTAATCATGTGTGCCTGCACACCCAGTCCTGTTCAGACACTGAATTCAAAGATGACATAAAAATAAAAACTTTTAAATTCAATCACGTCACATTACGTGACTTTGTTGGTTGTGCAACTGCAAAAGCTACTTGAACTCAGATTAAAATGCTGCTGCAAAAAAAGATGAACTACAGTATTGTGGGTATTAAATAAGATCATGCTACATCTAACCAGCGGATCATTTCTTGCAAGTGTCAAAGTGGTATTTGTACAGACTGTATTAACACCGTAGGCGTGAACAATGCATGCATCGTCATCCATCTGACTTTAGCCTAAGCGAAGCTAGAGAGGATGCATTGGGAGATTTCCTACAGTAAGCTAGATACTGAAAACGGTGAAGATATTTGAGTAACGACAAGTTACTTAACATGTGTTCAATATCGTCAATTAAAAGTAAAACTTTCCAGTTACGAAGCGTTTGTTCGTAGGATTAACGCCAGCTGCAGCAAACACTTGAAACTTGCTAAAATAAAAACGATCTGGCTAGATTATGTACACTTTAAGCTCAATGTACATACCTTGTTTGGCCAATTTGGTCGATTGTGGAAAAGAAGTCGAACCGTTTTTAGTTATGGAGAGCCATCGCGCTAGCTCGACTATAGGAGAGAATAACAGACAGCTAGAATCCACACCTCAAACAAGTTAACCTAGACGCAAAACTATACGTCCAATCCAAAAAATAAGGATATTTTCCGAGACCCGAGACTCTGCCGAAACCATAGATATCATTTATATGTCTGTGCGGTCAGAAATACAACTCTTGGCAGTTTCGAAAACGTGTACCCAATTCTGCTTTCATGGTGCTTGTTTGTTTGGTTGCCACGGTGATGGCGCAGCTGTGATAGCTAACGAGCTAGGCAGAGAGAAAAACGAACATTTACCTAGAATCCACACCTCAAACAAGTTGACCTAGACGCAAAACTACAGGTCCAATCCAAAAAATAAGGATATTTTCCGAGACCCAAGACTCTGCCGAAACTAGATATGTCATTTATATGTCTGTGCGGTCAGAAATATGTCTCTACCGGCAGTTTCGAAATCGTCTTCCTTCTTGCTTTCTCTGACGGATTTTACCCACCTCTCCATTGAAGTTAGTGAGAGAATTTGAAAGGCTGCTCTCGCTTCAAGGCTCATAGCTGAAAATCTGTAAATGTGAGCTCTTTAGTAGTTACATTGGCTGAAAGAGGACAATTTTTCCTACATTTTAAGGTATAACTTGTTTCTGTAAGTTAAACTATATGAACGTTAGAGGAATTTGTTTGACGATTTAGTTGAATATCAGAAAAAGAACAGCAAGCAGAGTGTGCCACTCTGCTTGCTGCTCATTCAAAAAATCAAGAAGGAGCAAACATTTTAATGTATTTCAAACTGTCATAATTCAAAATTGGCTGAATATTTGAGAAAGCTGAATCATTTGGGAATAGCTGAATGTCTTGTGAACATTTTAAAGGTTGAATGGTGTCTCTAGCTGAAAGTATGCTGAAGTAGTTACGTTTGAAAGAGGAGGAAGCTTTTTAATGATTTGAAAGGATTTACCATTACTTTTAATGGGAGAATAATTTGCACAAAAACCTTAATGTCTTAAAAAGTATAAAAGTGAGAAATACCAAAAGTCATACCCATCATCTCCTGAAGGAGCTGAATGTTTTGATACAAAAATTGTAGGAATCGGTGAAAGTATGCAGGACGAGTTAAAGGCCAAAAAACGGCGGAAGAACTAAGAAGTTGATATAATAATAATAAAGAGAAACAGGAAAACAATAGTGAGAATGCTTAACAGCATTCTCACAACTAGAAACGGCTGTTCCTGCGAAACAGCAGTGAGAATGCTGAAAACCTGAATGGGGATAGCTGACCATGCTAAAAAAGCGGAACATTTTGTAGAAAGTTATAAGCTGAAGCTTCAAAGCGCCCTAAACGTATTTTTGAAAGGGGCTGGAGCTAGACGAAGGCATAAAACTACAGAAAAGAGAAGAAAAATGCAAAAAGATAAATAATTCAGAATAATTTGAAAATTTTGTAGAAAGTAATTTGCTCAGGTTTCAAAAGGCCTGAAATGTATGTTAGAAAGGACCTGCAGCAAGATGAAGGCAGAAAAGTACAGAAAAGAGAAGGAAAGAAGAAGAAAAATGCAAAACAATAAGGGCAAAAATTCAGAAAGATGAGCTGCACGATAATGTGAAAATTTAGCAGAAAACCAGTTGCTGAAGTCTGTGTTGAACGAATTTGAAGGTAAAAGGACAACACTGGAATGACTTGAACTTGCTGGAAAAACGTAGCAACCGTTGGTCATTGGCAACAGACTGGCAACATTTCTAACCTACAATCTAGGTTTCAGGTTCAAGGTGGAGGAGAAACTAATCATGTGTGCCTGCACACCCAGTCCTGTTCAGACACTGAATTCAAAGATGACATAAAAATAAAAACTTTTAAATTCAATCACGTCACATTACGTGACTTTGTTGGTTGTGCAACTGCAAAAGCTACTTGAACTCAGATTAAAATGCTGCTGCAAAAAAAGATGAACTACAGTATTGTGGGTATTAAATAAGATCATGCTACATCTAACCAGCGGATCATTTCTTGCAAGTGTCAAAGTGGTATTTGTACAGACTGTATTAACACCGTAGGCGTGAACAATGCATGCATCGTCATCCATCTGACTTTAGCCTAAGCGAAGCTAGAGAGGATGCATTGGGAGATTTCCTACAGTAAGCTAGATACTGAAAACGGTGAAGATATTTGAGTAACGACAAGTTACTTAACATGTGTTCAATATCGTCAATTAAAAGTAAAACTTTCCAGTTACGAAGCGTTTGTTCGTAGGATTAACGCCAGCTGCAGCAAACACTTGAAACTTGCTCAAATAAAAACGATCTGGCTAGATTATGTACACTTTAAGCTCAATGTACATACCTTGTTTGGCCAATTTGGTCGATTGTGGAAAAGAAGTCGAACCGTTTTTAGTTATGGAGAGCCATCGCGCTAGCTCGACTATAGGAGAGAATAACAGACAGCTAGAATCCACACCTCAAACAAGTTAACCTAGACGTAAAACTATACGTCCAATCCAAAAAATAAGGATATTTTCCGAGACCCGAGACTCTGCCGAAACCATAGATATCATTTATATGTCTGTGCGGTCAGAAATACAACTCTTGGCAGTTTCGAAAACGTGTACCCAATTCTGCTTTCATGGTGCTTGTTTGTTTGGTTGCCACGGTGATGGCGCAGCTGTGATAGCTAACGAGCTAGGCAGAGAGAAAAACGAACATTTACCTAGAATCCACACCTCAAACAAGTTGACCTAGACGCAAAACTACAGGTCCAATCCAAAAAATGAGGATATTTTCCGAGACCCAAGACTCTGCCGAAACTAGATATGTCATTTATATGTCTGTGCGGTCAGAAATATGTCTCTACCGGCAGTTTCGAAATCGTCTTCCTTCTTGCTTTCTCTGACGGATTTTACCCACCTCTCCATTGAAGTTAGTGAGAGAATTTGAAAGGCTGCTCTCGCTTCAAGGCTCATAGCTGAAAATCTGTAAATGTGAGCTCTTTAGTAGTTACATTGGCTGAAAGAGGACAATTTTTCCTACATTTTAAGGTATAACTTGTTTCTGTAAGTTAAACTATATGAACGTTAGAGGAATTTGTTTGACGATTTAGTTGAATATCAGAAAAAGAACAGCAAGCAGAGTGTGCCACTCTGCTTGCTGCTCATTCAAAAAATCAAGAAGGAGCAAACATTTTAATGTATTTCAAACTGTCATAATTCAAAATTGGCTGAATATTTGAGAAAGCTGAATCATTTGGGAATAGCTGAATGTCTTGTGAACATTTTAAAGGTTGAATGGTGTCTCTAGCTGAAAGTATGCTGAAGTAGTTACGTTTGAAAGAGGAGGAAGCTTTTTAATGATTTGAAAGGATTTACCATTACTTTTAATGGGAGAATAATTTGCACAAAAACCTTAATGTCTTAAAAAGTATAAAAGTGAGAAATACCAAAAGTCATACCCATCATCTCCTGAAGGAGCTGAATGTTTTGATACAAAAATTGTAGGAATCGGTGAAAGTATGCAGGACGAGTTAAAGGCCAAAAAACGGCGGAAGAACTAAGAAGTTGATATAATAATAACTAGAAACGAAACGGCTGTTCCTGCGAAACAGCAGTGAGAATGCTGAAAACCTGAATGGGGATAGCTGACCATGCTAAAAAAGCGGAAAATTGTGAAAATTTTGTAGAAAGTTATAAGCTGAAGCGCCTGAAAGGTATTTTTGAAAGGGGCTGGAGCTGGACGAAGGTATAAAACTACAGAAAAGAGAAGAAAAATGCAAAAAGAGAAAGAATTCTGAAGAATTTTAAAATTTAGCAGAAAATTATTTGCTGGAGTTTCAAAAGGCCTGAAATGTATGTTAGAAAGGACCTGCAGCAAGATGAAGGCAGAAAAGTACAGAAAAGAGAAGAAAAATGTAAAAGTACTGGCAGTTGGAAGGTACTGCTGTGAAATGTATTTTTGAAAGGACCTGGAGCAAGATGAAGGCAGAAAACAGAAGAAAAGAAGAAGAAAATGCAAAACAATAAGGGCAAAAATTCAGAAAGATGAGCTGCAGGATAATGTGAAAATTTAGCAGAAAACTAGTTGCTGAAGTCTGGGTTGAACGAATTTGAAGGTAAAAGGACAACACTGGAATGACTTGAACTTGCTGGAAAAACGTAGCAACCGTTGGTCATTGGCAACAGACTGGCAACATTTCTAACCTAGAATCTAGGTTTCAGGTTCAAGGTGGAGGAGAAACTAATCATGTGTGCCTGCACACCCAGTCCTGTTCAGACACTGAATTCAAAGATGACATAAAAATAAAAACTTTTAAATTCAATCACGTCACATTACGTGACTTTGTTGGTTGTGCAACTGCAAAAGCTACTTGAACTCAGATTAAAATGCTGCTGCAAAAAAAGATGAACTACAGTATTGTGGGTATTAAATAAGATCATGCTACATCTAACCAGCGGATCATTTCTTGCAAGTGTCAAAGTGATATTTGTACAGACTGTATTAACACCGTAGGCGTGAACAATGCATGCATCGTCATCCATCTGACTTTAGCCTAAGCGAAGCTAGAGAGGATGCATTGGGAGATTTCCTACAGTAAGCTAGATACTGAAAACGGTGAAGATATTTGAGTAACGACAAGTTACTTAACATGTGTTCAATATCGTCAATTAAAAGTAAAACTTTCCAGTTACGAAGCGTTTGTTCGTAGGATTAACGCCAGCTGCAGCAAACACTTGAAACTTGCTCAAATAAAAACGATCTGGCTAGATTATGTACACTTTAAGCTCAATGTACATACCTTGTTTGGCCAATTTGGTCGATTGTGGAAAAGAAGTCGAACCGTTTTTAGTTATGGAGAGCCATCGCGCTAGCTCGACTATAGGAGAGAATAACAGACAGCTAGAATCCACACCTCAAACAAGTTAACCTAGACGTAAAACTATACGTCCAATCCAAAAAATAAGGATATTTTCCGAGACCCGAGACTCTGCCGAAACCATAGATATCATTTATATGTCTGTGCGGTCAGAAATACAACTCTTGGCAGTTTCGAAAACGTGTACCCAATTCTGCTTTCATGGTGCTTGTTTGTTTGGTTGCCACGGTGATGGCGCAGCTGTGATAGCTAACGAGCTAGGCAGAGAGAAAAACGAACATTTACCTAGAATCCACACCTCAAACAAGTTGACCTAGACGCAAAACTACAGGTCCAATCCAAAAAATGAGGATATTTTCCGAGACCCAAGACTCTGCCGAAACTAGATATGTCATTTATATGTCTGTGCGGTCAGAAATATGTCTCTACCGGCAGTTTCGAAATCGTCTTCCTTCTTGCTTTCTCTTGACGGATTTTACCCACCTCTCCATTGAAGTTAGTGAGAGAATTTGAAAGGCTGCTCTCGCTTCAAGGCTCATAGCTGAAAATCTGTAAATGTGAGCTCTTTAGTAGTTACATTGGCTGAAAGAGGACAATTTTTCCTACATTTTAAGGTATAACTTGTTTCTGTAAGTTAAACTATATGAACGTTAGAGGAATTTGTTTGACGATTTAGTTGAATATCAGAAAAAGAACAGCAAGCAGAGTGTGCCACTCTGCTTGCTGCTCATTCATAAAAATCAAGAAGGAGCAAACATTTTAATGTATTTCAAACTGTCATAATTCAAAATTGGCTGAATATTTG
>JAMDYH010000201.1:25000-35416 GCA_023658055.1 Thaleichthys pacificus | reverse complement strand
CACGTTACCCTGGGATTCATGTATGAAGTATGAGACACGTTTGTTGATTATCCATAAAAATTTATGGATAATAAACGGAAAATTCATGAAAAATATCCATGGACATGGTTACAGCTTTGGCTGAACTAAATGCAAGACGGTGACAACATTACTTACATTTGTGGATTTGGATTTATGTCTGTGTAATTGGTTGTTATTAAAGAGATGTTTCTGTGGGAACTTCAGTTTTGCGATGGTTCGGAATCGGGATCGGTTTGTTTGTTTTGACGGAGCAATAGCTAGCTACTGTTAGCTAGCTACTGTTAGCTAGCTACTGTTAGCTAGCTACTGTTAGCTAGCTACTGTTAGCTAGCTACTGTTAGCTAGCTACTGTTATCTGTGCTAGCTACTGTTAGCTAGCTACTGTTAGCTAGCTACTGTTAGCTAGCTACTGTTAGCTAGCTACTGTATAGCTATGTTAGCTAGCTACTGTTAGCTAGCTACTGTTAGCTAACATCGGGTTCTGTGTCTGTAGGATGCTGCTTTCGTGAAATCCGAACTTTTGCGTTGTACCGACGCCGTCGTCTCAGCTTTCATATCTATTAATCCTAGACTAGACTTTCTCAACCCTGGTCCTCAGGGACCCATTCATTTGAATCAGGTGTGTTGGAGCGGGGAAACATCTAGAAGATGCAGAGTAGGGGGGGCACGAGGACCAGGGTGAGAAAGTCTGTCCTAGATCATACCATGCATCCGGTACCAGCTCCTCACCAGCTCCAGGGCTGCCTACTTGTCACCACTCACGGTGTCTGGTGTGAAGTGGCCTGGTCCGGAACAGACAAACAACCCGTTAGATAGGTCATGAGATGGCTCACCAGAACCGGTTAAAACTCCCGTTCCGTTAACGTGGTTCCCGTAGTGTCGGGTTATTCCGAGCTGCTTGACTGGGTCAACAGGTGTGCAGACCCAACGAGCCAATCAGAAGCTGCAATGGCAGGTCGGCTCTGCCCCTCCTCGCCTTCACCGGGTGTCATACCGAGGCAACACGTCCAACCAAAACAGACTACCTCTCCCCTCTGCACAGTGTTCTGTTAGTTCAGGAGCAGTGTAGTCAATGGGATTTATTTTTATGTTTTACTCACTACGTCATTGTTAGTAGTATTAGTATTTCTTCAAATGCTGGATGGTTTTCCTCAATACATTTCTAGATATGCCTAAACATCAGAAACTGAAGGAAATTCAGAAGCACCCCTTTCTCTCTGTCCACCTCTCTTTCTCTCCCTGTACCGATATCCTCCTCTCTCTCCCTCTGTCTCTAACCTCCTCTCTCCATCCTCCTCTCTCTGTCTCTCCTCCCCCCCCCCCCCCCCCCCATCATTTTGATATCATCACATCAGGATTTAGCCAAACAGGCCGACTTGAGAACAGAATCACAGTCATCGGTCCATCGATCCACTCTGAACACCGGTTGGCTGTCCGGTTTGGCAGGATGTGACATCGCAGCCTCATGCCAGCAGCTCATTGGTCAAACCTCATAACATGACTGCTCCTTTCATCTCTGTGCTGGCGTGTTGGGTCTCGAGCCCCCAGCGTGTGGTTGGGTGTTTGGGAGGTGTGGTGGTCGTCTCTGAGATGGGGAGACAGGATACTCAGGTTCTCCTCACGTTCTCCGTCGGCAGGTATAGGTACTGGAGGGAACCTGAGAGGGGAACCTCCTTTGTGGCTCTTATTACTCATTTCTCGGCTACCTCTTTAAGATGGCGCTTGCTCCTACACACATGTATGTAAATGTGTGCACACATATATATACAGACATGTATGTGCACACACACACAACTTTGCCTCACCAGCGTTTTTTTTTGCCAATGATGCAACTTGTTACACGCCTCGTTCCTCCTCTGCAATCACACGTCTGAACTGTTTTATCGCTATAGCAACCCTGCCATCGCGCAGACCTGGACTGGGAATCAGAAAACAGGAAACAATGCAACTTGTTAGCTCAGTGTTTTACCTCAGTGTGCCTACAACCCAGAGCCTTATTTTGGGACTGTCAGGGTGAACTGTGTGGCGTTCACGAGTCTGGCAGCATCATCGTTACTTTACACATACCCTCCTATGTACACACACACCTCTCCTCTACACACACACACCTCTGCTATCCTCTACACACACACCTCTCCTCTACACACACACACCTCTGCTATCCTCTACACACACACCTCTCCTCTACACACACACACCTCTCCTCTACACACACACACTCTGCTATCCTCTACACACACACTTCTCCTCTACACACACACACCTCTCCTCTACACACACACCTCTGCTATCCTCTACACACACACCTCTCCTCTACACACACACACCTCTCCTCTACACACACACCTCTGCTATCCTCTACACACACACCTCTCCTCTACACACACACACCTCTGCTATCCTCTACACACACACCTCTCCTCTACACACACACACCTCCTCTCCTCTACACACACACCTCTGCTAGCATTCTAGCAGTATCATCGTCATCTACACACACCTCTCTGTTGTCTGTTCAAGCTTCTGAGTTCCCCTGCTGCTGGGAAGTGCAACCTGCTGTTCCACCCACGGTGAACTCTGCTACGCTCTGCTATACTGAACTCTGCTGAACCGTGCTCTAATCTGCCATACTGGAACTGCATTCTGGAATCACCCACCAGCGTTCTGGAGCCGTGTTCTAGAACCTTGTCCTGGAACTGTCCTCGCGTACTCTGTGTTCTACCCACGGAGGTGTGTCTGAGACCGTTCTCTGTGTCCACCTCAAGAGGCCCAAAATAAGCCCCTCCCCCTCAGCGCGGAGGTCCGTGTCACTAGAACCTCACCAGCCTCCACTCAGATGAACATGATCATATCAGTGATCGAAACGTACTCAAATTATAACCTGTATCCAACTCGCCCTCTTTCCCTCTCCCTCCTTCCTTACCCCTCTCTCCCTCCTTCCTTACCCCTCTCCCTCCTTCCTTACCCCTCTCTCCCTCCTTCCTTACCCCTCTCTCCCTCCTTCCTTACCCCTCTCTCCCTCCTTCCTTACCCCTCTCTCCCTCCTTCCTTACCCCTCTCTCCCTCCTTCCTTAGCCCTCTCTCCCTCCTTCCTTAGCCCTCCCTCCTTCCTTACCCCTCTCTCCCTCCTTCCTTACCCCTCTCTCCCTCCTTCCTTACCCCTCTCTCCCTCCCTTCCTTCCTCCATCTCTCCCTCCCTGCTCTCTCATCATCATGGTGTTCCGATCACAAACTGTTTCTATTTTTCTTCGATTTCTGTTTCTCAAGTTTGATCCATTGTACATTGATTACATGCATTGTCTGTAGTATATAATTATTTTGGAGAAATCACAAAATAAAGGCTGTAAATAATGATATAAAGATCCTCCAGGGTGTCTTTCGTCTGTTTGTACAAATATAATTATTTATAACATATATAAATATAACATAACATTATTATTTATAACAGAATTATTGTACATAACTGGCAGTACAGTTAAACAAAACTTAGTTCAGCTCAGTGGCAGAGATGGCAAAAGTACACACATCCTTCACTCAAATAGAAGTCGGATCCTCGTGTTAAAAAAGTTGAAGTGCTGACTAAGCTTTTTCACTCAAGTTAAAGTAGTATGGGCTGTGACCGTACCTAAGTAAAGTAACAGAGACAGTAGATACAGTTTAGTAGCATGTTAGCAGCAGGGTAGTATAGTACAGCAGGAGTTACAGTATAGTACAGCAGGGTAGATTCCCATGAGTAAGTCAGGGTAGTATAGTAGCATTGCCCAGGGTAGTACAGTACAGCAGTTGGTATAGACGCAGGGTAGTATAGTAAGCAGGGTAACTATCGGATTACCAGCCGGTAGTATAGCTACAGCAGCTGAGTCCCAGTAGTAAGTAAGCAGGGTAAGTAAAGGGAGAACAGAGGTAGTATAGTACAGCAGGGTAGTATAGTACAGCAGGGTAGTATAGTACAGCAGGGTAGTATAGTACAGCAGGGTAGTATAGTACAGCAGGGTAGTATAGTACAGCAGGGTAGTATAGTACAGCAGGGTAGTATAGTACAGCAGGGTAGTATAGTACAGCAGGGTAGTATAGTACAGCAGGGTAGTATAGTACAGCAGGGTAGTATAGTACAGCAGGGTAGTATAGTACAGCAGGGTAGTATAGTATAGTAGAGTCCTCATCAAGTACTCAACCTTTCCAAAAATGAACACAATTGGAAATTATTTTTATTTGAAACTTTATTTAAAAAACGTTTGATTTTTTCTTTTCAAGCTTTAAAAACGGTTTTTTTCACACAGTGAAAGGAGAGGAGAGGGGAGAGCAGAATCCTAAAACAGAGTAGAGTAAAGCAGAGCAGAGTACAATAGAGTATAGTAGAGTCCTCATCAAGTACTCATCAATGATGCAAACTTTTGTTTAGAAACTTTTTAAAGACATTTTTCTTTCAACCTTTCGAAACCTTTTTTTTTTGGTGAAAACCTTTTTTTCAAATTATTTTTTTCAACCTTTCGAAAAAAATATTATAAAAACTTTTTTTTCATATATTTTTTCAACATATCAAAACTTTTTTTCTAATTCGCACATATTAGTAAATATCATTAACGTGATAAAAGTGTGTTTACAAAATCAATTCAAATTGAAGTACTAAAAATCAACAAGAAAAAACACAATATTACTCCTATTACAGATACTAAGTTATTCAAGTAAACATTATTAATGAAGCAACCATGCTGAAACAAATATATGCGAAAGAAAAGTTACCATTAACAGTTATTCCAGCAAATATAACAACAAGAAAAGATAAAACACTGATTAACACTCGATGATGGATATAATGTTGGCGATATTAAAGTAATCCTGGTGGAACTGGTCCAAAGACCCAGATCCAGGATCAGACCAGCTTCTCCCAGTGCTGTCAGTCACCATTGGCAGGGACTCCATGACTGACCTCAGATCAGCGTCTAGACAGCACTCTCCTCCTGCTCCATCCTCTGGGCTGCTCTCTCCTCTCCTGGCCCAGCTTCAGCACTGGAATGCAGGGAGACCAGCTCCATGCTCCCCCTCTCTGCAGGCTTCCTGGGGGTCTGGAGAGACACAACACAAGAGACTCAGGAAAAGGGGAAAACCCGGAGAAATGTGACATGAACAAACAACAGTACCTTAAAGTACAGATAGAGGGCAGTGTTGTACATCAGCAGAGTCAGCAGCACCACCACTCTGATGATGAAAGCTGCCAGAGGATTGGCTGGAACAGAAACACAGCGGATGAAGAGAATGATCATCATCAGATCAGGCTGTCAACTACCAAGGTAAAGACACATCCTGTAACTTCCATATCCAGTCTAAAGTGCTGCTACTTGTTTTTAGAGTGTGGAGATGAGCAGTGACCTAGGTGACTGCTACTGACACATTCTGGAGGTGTCTTCCTGCAGAACAGGACTCAAATTAGTCCTGTTAGGTTCCCTCAAGACCAGCCCCCACTAAGTTTCCAGAAATGTTTAAAGGCAGCCCCTTTGATGGACTTAAAAGTCGCAGGTTGTGCTTTTAAACTCCAGTCTCACTAACCTGCTACAGTGAGAGAGAGGAGCTCACTCTCAGAGGTGAAGTTATGAGAGAAAACGTAGACTTCATAAACACAGCTGTAGTTTCCTTGGTGGGCGTGGTCTGCAGCAGGAAAGAGGAAGTTGGCAGAGTGATTGACAGCTGTGAGGGTGTGTCTCAGGGTTGTGTTGGAGCCAGTGAAGGTGAGGTGGAAGGAGCCTCCTGGGTACTGTGGCTGGATGGAGCAGGTGATGGTGAAGCTGTGGTCCCTGAACACCTGCAGCCCCTGCTGCTGGTCCTGGGAGACCCCCAGCATGGAGGAAGACAGGGAGATTCTGGGCTGGAACAGGATATCTGCAAACACAGGAGTAAAGAGACAAAGGAGTAAAGAGAGAACATTTCAAAAGCAGGACAAACACTTGTCTCTTTCAGCTGTGAAAATCCCATCAGCATGGAACTATAAGCAATAACATCACGATACCGGATACTGTTCCTGATTACACCTGCAGGGGGCAGTAGTCTGTTGTAAACCTTTACTACATTTAGTCATTTTAGCAGACGCTCTTATCCAGAGCTGTTGCTGTTAACAGCTGCTGTGACTGTAAATAAACCAATATTGTGTGTATTACCTGAGCAGATCACCTCCACGGTGGAGACAGCGTAATACCCTCTCTGCAGTGCTCCACACTCCCTCAGTGCAGACTCAGACCCAACACAGTGTAATATAAACGTGCATCTAGTACGTTCTTCATCACTACTAATTCTTCCTATTGAAACAGCAGAGCCACAGTCCAGCTGTCTGCACACTACAGCTGCAGAATTTAGGTCCAGGTCCATGGTCTGGGTCTGGTACCAGTCATCTCTGTCCACTCTCTCCACTCTCCACTCTCCCTGGTGTTTCATCTCCACTCTGCCAACACAGCGACCATCTCCTCCCTCCAACCTCACATCATCTGGCCCTGGAGAGAGACAGGAAACAGTCAGGTCCTCTGACTCTCTGTATCCTGACAAAATACTGCATTCATCTTGGAAAGACAAACTGCTTCTTCCAGTACCTGAGCAGGTGAGTCCAACAGCACTGCCAGGTGAGCAGGTGTTTCTAGCTGAGTCTGAGGTGTCACAGGCCAGGAGACGGGACTCTGTGCCTCCACACTGGAACTCTTTATCCCAGAGTGGACCTTTCCCTTCTCCATAGAGCGCCCCCTGGAGGGCTGAAGGAGCCCCACAGCCAAGCTCCCGACAGACCACCTCTGCATCCAGCCTGTCAAAGTCAGCTTCACACACTGAGACCCACGACTGATCAGACCTCACCTCCACTCTGCCAGAGCACAGACCAGCTCCCTCCACAAGCCTCACAGACTCTGGAGGAAGAAATGCCATAAAGATGAACATGGATGCAATCAGGGTTCTTGGGGGGTTCCTATGGTGGATGATGGTGATGGTGGTGGAGGGAGGGAAGGGGGTGGGGGGGCAGGGTCATGAAATAGTAGGAGACATTTGGGGGTGAGGGGGTACAAACTATTATGACATGTTCAGTTATCCTTCCAGTTCCCCCTGATTCAAATACTGGATGTAATTTAGCAGGACACATAACATTGTGTATATTCCTAGGGTGTTAGAGTCCCTTGATCCATTTCAATATTTCTTAACATGAAGTTAATCACGTGAACATATTCCAGCCTTGAAACTAGTCAGACTAGGAAAACCTTCATATATTATTTAATAACAATATAAATAAATATGTTGTAAATTACTGACAGCTACCAGGGCTCCAGACTTCGACCAGTTTTTGAGACGTGTGTGACGTGTGCACACCATAGATATATATAAAGGGTAGATGTCTCGTCCGCGTTGCCGGACAACAGAGTCGAACGTCCGCACATGGCGGCCATCTTGCTACAGTCAACTCGCTCACCCATAACATTGTGTTGATGCTACATGTACTTTTTAAATGACCATAACTTTCTCAATTTTCAACCGATTTTGAAACGGTTTGGTTTGTTATCAACGTCAGAGATGTCGGTATGCCACTGCATACTTATGAATAATTATGTTTTTTTTTTATTATAGAATAGAAGTATGCAGTGGAGCATGTAGATTCAACACAATGTTATGGGTGAGCGAGTTGACTGTAGCAAGATGGCCACCATGTGCGGACGTTCAACCCTAGACTCCGCCGTAAGACATCTAGTGTTTATATATATCTATGGTGCACACCGTCAGCACACGTTAGCAACGACGCATAGATACGACGTTCTAGTAAGACAGCGATATCAGCGAGCCCTCAGCATTAGTACCGTAGCTAAAACTCTAGGAAAGTTGAGGCTATTTTGCGCTGGGTACCTATAAACCTCCTGGCCTCCTTTCCTCTGATAATCTCTGGCATTCCTCTCCCTGGTTTTGAATAACTTTTGGAAGTCGATAATATTCCAAATGTTTTTCTCGATCTGTCCTATTGGTACAACCTGAAACACGGCAATAATTAACACATTTTCCTTGACGACGTTCGGGATATACTTCAGTGCCTGTGCTTTGTTGTGATGCGGAGTGCCTCCAATATGGCGACTTCCGCTCTGATGACGCGTCGTGAAAACCCTCTATAAGGTTTGCCCCTACATTTTCTGCTTGCGCTCCTAAAATGTTCAGTCAGGGGCTACTGTGACTGCCAACATCATCATCAATATAACAACATTGTATTACCTGAGCAGGTCACCTCCAGGTTACGGTCGTCTTGACGTCCTCTCACCAGTGTTCCACACTCCCACCATGCAGACTCAGACCCGTCACAGCGAGAGTTAAACCTCCATGTAGGTTTTTCACCACCTCTAATTATTACTGTTGAAACAGCAGAGCCACAGTCCAGCTGTCTGCACACTACAGCTGCATCTTTAATGTCCCAGTGAGACCGTGTGTCCACTCCCTTCCACTCTCCCTGGTGTTTCATCTCTACTTTACCAGCACAGCGACCATCTCCTCCCTCCAGCCTCACATCAGAACCTGGAGAGACAGGAGACAGTCAGGTCCTCTGACTCTCTGTCCAGTCCTGTCCAGGAACAACCCCTGACCTTTAACCCCAAACCTAACATAGTTGTGTTTCCCTGGACTGACACACAGACAGACAGGTCATGTACTTTCATAAGCCAAAACAGTAGTGTCTTTAACAGCATGTTAGTTGCCATGGTAGCATGTTCTACCAACCTGGAGGTTCATCAGTGAGTTCATCCTGGAGACCTGAGGAGACAATGTAGAACAGAACCTCAACATGACTTTAAATCATTACACCATCACTGTGTGTACTAACATACAGTACTGTATGTCTACACCAACACTGTGTGTACTAACATACAGTACTGTATGTCTACACCAACACTGTGTGTACTAACATACAGTACTGTATGTCTACACCAGCACTGTGTGTACTAACATACAGTACTGTATGTACTAACATACAGTACTGTATGTCTACACCAGCACTGTATGTGAAGGTTAGTATGTGTGTGACAGTGAGTGTGTTTTTTTAAGTGCAATATAGTGTGTTTCAGTGAGAGTGTGTGTGAGAGAATATATTTGTGTAGTTTATTATTTTTACATCAGCTATGTTTCATATGCTCACTTCTTTTCTTTTTACAAACCGTAACTTAGCACAAAAAAATCTTGTTTCTAAAATACATTTACGCGGGTCTATAACAGTATAGGACAGTACTATATATACTAATACTGGTCTATACCAGTACAGGACAGTACTATACACTAATACAGGTCTATACCAGTACAGGACAGTACTATATACACTAATACAGGTCTATACCAGTATAGGACAGTATTAAATATAGTAATCCATGTGTGTACTGTATCCTACACTGTACAGATACAACAGAGCCCTACCTGTGCTCCAGAACATGACCACCAGCATCAGGACAGGAACCATCTCTCTCTCAGACTGGGTCTCCACTGGGCTGTAGAAGACTTCTGACTGAGGATGGAAACAGCATCTTCTATAATCTATATCTCTTCTATTTCCTGTTTCCACAACTCTACCAGCTAATCAGCCATCGTTATAATGTGGTTCTGATCATAGATATATATAAACACGGTTTGGTTTGTTATCAACGTCAGAGATGTCGGTATGCCATTGCATACTTATGATTGGTTAGCAATTTCGCCAAGCAAATACCAAGAAATAGGTTGCTGCAGTTTGTCTTTCAACTACAGTTGCAAAATCCGCGATGGGACTGAGCTTGAATAGCTTCGGTGACTTTTTGTAGTACAAAATTACTGTCAATCAAAAGGAGATGCAGTCTTTCGACAGACCCTCCAATCATCACGCGGAAGCCCAGCCTCCAGGCCAGCCCACTCCTCCATTCACCCCCAGAGATGCTGAGAGATCATCTCAGAGATAAACGTGTTAACTTTCAGCTCAGGTTTTATGGAGAACCTGTTCTTACACAGCGGGCACTGGCAAGGGTTAGTTGTGTCACCCCAGTATTCTCCGATGCAGGCCATGCAATAAGTGTGTCCACATGGGATGCTTACTGGCTGGGTGAAGACATCCAGACAGATAGAACACAGGAACTGATCTTCTGACAGAAGGAGAGGGGTGGCATGTATTTATTTTTAAACAGTTATGTGATCTTCGATGTTTAGTGACTCAACACCCCCCAACCCCCCCACACACCCACCCACACACCCTCCTCCCCCAAAGTTGCATCACCGTGGTAATTGGACATGTCATTGCGTGAGGAGTTTCAGCAGGTGTTAACAGTCTTCCCCCTGTAAGATAAGAGACTTAGAGAACACAGGCTGTGTGTCAGTGTGACAGGTTAGTGTGCAGTGTGACAAGTAATCTTACACCGAAAACAACACTGGAGAGAT